>JAAAQI020047676.1:0-18169 GCA_011800005.2 Stichodactyla mertensii | reverse complement strand
ATCTGACATACGTTTCATGTCTATCCTATCTGACATACGTTTCATGTCTATCCCATCTGACATATGTTTCATGTCTATCCCATCTGATATATGTTTCATGTCTATCCCATCTGACATATGTTTCATGTCTATCCCATCTGACATATGCTTCTTGTCTATCCCTGAACGACATACGTTTCATTAGGCGATTCTTTCACTTAACTAAGGTCCAATGAAGCTCGCTACCTATTGAAATCTAATATAAAGATTTTTGTACAGAAGGTCCCAAGAACACCCAAGCGAGAACCTATAGCACGTGTATGGCATTTCTGCATCATATAGGTTGATACAAAGTTGATTCACTCATGAGCGCAATGCCACAGGTAGCCCAGTTTACACTTATAGAACGTCTAGTTCTTTTTTCTTTTAACTTTCTTTCTTCGAAAAACAAAAACAAAAACAAAATAAAACAAAACAACAAACAAATAAACCTAAGAAGAAGATGTCTGCTGTTATTAATCCTGAGCATCTAGTCCTTACCAATTCGAACAACACTCGTCTATATTCCTTATTTTCCCCTTACTCCTTGTAACTCCTGTCCCTCCAAACAATCCACGGATGCTTTGCGAACTTGACCAGAACCTAGTCCTCCGTTCGATTCGGCTGACGTCATGCTTGCGAGAATTTTTTTGTCAAATTTATCATACAGATATTTTGCCAAATTTCGTGGAAATTGCAAGTAAGATATATAATTTTACAATGAAATATAAAATGTTGGCGGGCACTAAGAATTAATTGCCGGCCAGCATACATTTCTTTGTAAAATGTTCAAAAATTCACCCCTTTTCTGGATTCTGAATGACTCTCACGAATCTTCACAGTTTTACTAGTATCTTTATGACAAATTTGCTTTTTCAGATAAAACAAATTTCTCGACACCTTGACGTCACATAAAAAGACCTCCATCTCCCTCTCCTCCCCTTCCCTTTTATGTTCTCTATGATGCGCATTCCAATCGCAGGCTCAAGTTAGTTGAGAAATCCAAGATGGCGGACAAAGAAGTTGTTCAAGACATCAACAAATAAACCGCAAGCATTCCACGGCGATTACACTTGATGGCAAAGATGAGTGGTTCAAACGAAAATGGCTGTCATTCAGGATATGCTGCAAGTATCGATATTACTCAGGTTTTTCGTAACATGAGTAATGCTAAACTTTTTGCTGTGGATATCGGTAAGCTTAAGTAACTTGAGATAACTTTATTAATTAAGCTCGTAAGCTTACATTCTATTTATCCCTTCTAGAAGCGTATTTTTAAGAAAATTCCTAACAGAATAGAATCAAAATATCTAGCTCTAAGAATCGATATATCTAGCTCTAGATTTTGCAAAAATAGTTATGATTTTATGTTGACGAGTCATGTGTCACACAACATAAGGTCCTCTGCCTCCCCTCCCCCCCTCCCCCCCCACTGAAAAGGCGATCAGAAAGATTTTACCATAATATACCTTGATGTTCACTGGCCCTTGTACTCTATTCAATAATGATCAGTTCCTGAGAGTAGATCGGTCACAATTTAGATGGAAGGATGGAACAACTAAAATATATTAGCAGTAAAAACAAATGGACAAGGGAGGCAATAATTTCATGTGAGTGTCAGTGAAATGTATGGTACTAACCCTAAGGACTTAGACATTATGACATGACGTAACACTGAAATGGCTTCCCATGGTATTGGTGTGACATTAATCAAAATGCATAGAATGTTACTGTAAATTACTTTGCAGCTACAGTGAAGGCTGCCAATTTGCTCCACTCTTTTAAAACTCATTCTATTTGCCTAATAATTTCTTAAACTATCTTGCTATGGTATTATTTGACAGGAGGCTCCCTGGCTAAGGTGGCATATATGTCTGAAGTACAACATGTGAGAAAACGCCTTCAAAGCTTCTGTTCTGAAGATTCTGTGAGTAAAAAAGAATATACAAACATAGTTTATTCTTGCTATTTGGCTACTGTACCTGTACATGTTAGATTATTTAATAGAAAATGTTAATAAAGGTTGTATACATGTTTTTCATACTATTTCATGCCAATTGAAATACCCAAGGCAGGGGCAGATCCAGAAATTTGCAAGGGGGGTGTCCCAAAAGAAAAGTGACGATATAGTGATGTCATTAACAATCCTGTTCTGACATATTTAATTTGTACTTAAATGTATTTTTAGATTTAATCTTATGCAACTGTTGCTAAGAAAAGATTCAAGAAACAGAAGTCATGAATAATAAGAAAACATATATGTACTGAAAAAAAATCTCACACTTGGCCTGTGGGGGTGTTGGGTGCACCTAGGGACACCCCTCTGGATCTGCGCCTGCAAGGAATAAGAGGCTGTAATGTATTGGGAGATCTCTCTTACTAAAAGGATTTGTTCTACTAAAGAAATGGGGGTTTTATTCAAATAAATGTGCCTGCAATACACTTGATAATCCCTTGCAGGGGGGGATCCAGGGAGTGTCCCTAGATGCACTGAACACCTCCTACAGGTCAACTTAAAATTTTTCTCTTTTGTATTAGTTCTCCTGACTTCAATTTTACCATTTTGAAAAGTTGTCCATGTTTGTTACTACAGGACAGAGAAAGGACCACGGGAAACCCAATCTATGAAATCAAGGATCAAAAGGAATCTGGGTTGAGACTTCACTTTGTCAAATTTGAGACAAAATATGTAGAAACTTGTGTCGATTTTATCAGACAAAACCTGTTGGAAAAGACGGAAAACGTTGTCAAAGTCATGAAGGCTACAGGTCAGTTAGTGAAATCTATCTTAAAAATAAATATGGAAACTAGCGAGTAAACTAGTATAGGCTGCGTCGGTGTGTAATGAATACAATAACCAATAGAAGGAAATCTGTAACACCTTGAAAAAAAGAGAAATATACTTAACTTTACTGATGTTTTGAGCTTTCGCCCTTCGTCGGAGTAAAAGGGCTCTGATGAAGGGTGAAAGCTCGAAACGTCAGTAAAGTTAAGTATATTTCTCTTTTTTTCACAGTGTTACAAATTTCCTTTTATTGGTTATTGAAATCTATCTTAGTTAATACATTGATCACACCACACTGCATTAGTGTTCTTAAATGTTTTTAGCTTGTGTTGGTGATGGTCTGCAGTTACAAGAGGAAAGAATAGGGCAATAGACCACCAATCTTTCTTCTCTCTCCTCCCTCCTCAAAAAAATGCAACCTCAGACTGCTGGTGACCCAGGCTATAATGTTTCAGGTTAAAAATATGAATGTGCCCACTTCATGGAATGGAGATGAGGGCATGAGAAATGCCCGCTATGGAAGCTAACTGAAGAATTTTTCTTCCAATTTCAGGTGGTGGTGCACACAAGTACAAAGAGCTGTTGACCAAAAAACTTGGAGTAAGGTGTGTCTTAAATTATTTTTACTTGTCTACCATTATAGCTATAAATGGAAACTAGCAAGTAAACTAATATAGACTGTGTCGGTGTGTAATGAATACAATAACCAATAAAAGGAAATCTGTAACACCATGAAAAAAAGAGAAATATACTTAACTTTACTGATCGAGCTTTCACCCTTCATCGGAGTAAAAGAGTAAAGTAAAGGCAGGAGATGGTATAAATAGAAGCGAGAGAATGAATTAGCCAATCAGAAAGTGAGAGGAGAAAAGAAAATTATAACTATAGCTCAGTTAAAAATATTTTTAGGACTTGTGACAAATTTAAGAGTTACCTAAACAATACCAAGCCAAGTCATGAAACATATGGGCTTTAATCCTGCAGCAGCCATGTTTATTCCCATGTGAATGAAAAACTTTGTTCATGCCTGGGTGAACTCGTTCTGAAGTGTTTGAATGCAAGGCCACACAGGTGAACATATTGTTTCATCCAACATGGCTGCCACATTATTAAAGCCCTTTACTTTTGTGGTGTGAGATTGCCACATGCAATATTCAAAGCTTAGGTCTGGGGTCTCATCATCTGATTCCCTCTATGTTAGTCTTCTTAGTTACAGGTTGGAGGTACTTTATGCTAACTTGCATATACAAATTTGTGGGTGCCATCTTTGAGGCCTTAACTTTCATTTTCTTTCTCACTTTTCTGTGGTTTGTCAAGGGTTGACAAGGAAGATGAGATGCAGTGTCTAATAAGAGGATGTACCTTTGTCCTAACAAGTCTTACGGATGAGGTGTTTGAGTTCTGTAGGGATGAAGATCCACAATATGTCTTTCACAATCTTGATTCCAGTGAAATCTTTCCTTACTTATTGGTCAACATTGGCTCTGGTGTCAGCATAATTCAGGTATGTCATTGTCTTACTTTGTACTCTTATTAAGCAATTATAAGCTGAAGCTCATGAAAACTCATTGTTATCCCACAGGTTGATTCTAGAGACAAGTATCATAGGGTTGGAGGCACCAGCATGGGAGGTGGAACATTCTGGGGACTTGGTTCGCTGCTCACAAAAGCAAAGGTTTTAGAAGTATTTCTTCCTGTCCTTTCTCTCTTCCTTTTCCCTCCCTCCCTTTCTTCCATCCCTCCATCCTTCATCCTTCACTTCTTTCTTCTTCTTTCTTTATCTTTCCTGGTTTTGTTTCAATAAGCCTTCCCATTTTTCTTGTTTGTTTTCATTTTGCCTTTTCATTTAAATTTATTCCTATCTTTTCATTGCTCTGGCAAGGGGTTTGACGAGCTTCTAGAACTTGCCACACAAGGACAGCACAAAAATGTAGATATGCTGGTAAGTGGCTTTCGCTATGAAACAATGACAAACAAGTGAGGAAGTGCAAACCATCCAATCACGAGGCTCAAATTGGGAAGCCATTTAAGAGTCACTGTAACTCCCTTTTCCTTTTTCTACTCATACAATGACTGCCTCTGCTTGAAATGTTTTGAAAATTCAATAAATTTCAATACGCCAGCAATGAAGGAACTCTTTTTTGTTTCAAGGTAAAAGATATATACGGAGGACCTTATGCTGGAATCGGTCTTCAAGGGGACGTAACTGCTTCCAGTTTTGGCAAAGCAGCCAGGTCTTGCAACGACAGCCAAGAAGATAGTTAGTTGAGCTTCGTTTATTCATACTTGAAGACTGGTTATTCAAGTTATCACCCTTATCGTTGAAAGTTTTAGACAAGAATACAGTTTAGACGGCAGTCAATCAAATAGCCCACTTCCCAGTTGTCGAAAAATATGCATGAACGCGAAGCTTTCTACGAAATCATTCTTGGTGGCTTGAAACAAATGACATTTCTTTGAATTTTTCCGTTGCTTAAAAGTGTACTTTTACGAGTAAACAATGAGCAAGTCATAGAGAAGAGAGTGACAGCAAAACAAGTAAGTAATTTCACGCCACCACGCGTGACTTAGCATGGAGCCTCGCGTTCATGCATCTTTTTCGAGAACTCGGAAGTGTTCCATTAGTCTTCTGTGATCTTATGGAACATGCAAAACTAAGTCTTATTAATTGAATCATTGTCGCAAAAATGTTACCATAAATTATCTTCTCCATGTCTCTCATTTCTCTTTTTGTTGTTGTTGTTGTTGTTGTTTTAGGCCACAAATTTGCAGAGAGCGACATTGCGAAGTGTCTACTTCAAATGATCAGTAATGACATAGCACAGGTATGAACCACAACTAGCGTGGATTTTAATTAGACAAGCTTTAGACAAGTTAGACAAGCTTTTTTTTTTAAACATTTGTTCGTTTCAATGTTTTTTTGTCCTCTCAGATTGCTTCACTTTACGCTCGCTTGTCAGGAATCAAGAAAATATTTTTTAGTGGTTACTTTATTCGTGGTATTCCTGCTACTATGCATACCCTCACTTATGGAATCAACTATTGGTCAAAGGTAGGTATAATTACCCACCCACCCCTCCCCTCTTAAAAGCGGTTTTCCTACGGAGAGCGTATCTAAGCAACACGAAGATGATCTGAGAGAATTCTAGTTCAGTCCCGTGATCTATGCGTTTACGAATTTGAGCGTTTTTTCAAAGTTTTGTGTTCGTGATTGAAATCATAATGCAGCATATCATAGGACAATAAAATGACTTTTGTTGGGAATATTATTTATTTGCGCCCGCGTAGGGTGGTCCGAGCGCAGCAAGGGACGCAAATGACACTACAAGGGCGCAAATAAACAATATGCCCTCCAAAAGTCATTGTTGATTAAAGTAACTTTTGGTAGACAATTTATTAGAAATACTAATGAAAGAAACTTACTACAACGTTTCGTTGTCATCACGACAACATCGTCAGGTAAATGAAAATATGCAAAAATATAGATGTTTTATATATAAAAGTTAGTAGAGCGTAACACTAAAGAACAATGTAAAAGAATACATTGGCTTGAGTTAATAGAGCATTGTAATAGAGCGTTGTAGTAAGTTTCTTTCATTAGTATTTCTAATAAAAAGTCATTTTATTATCATTATTATCAATAAACAAGGCCAAACTATAAGTGGCTAAAATCCATCGGACGATGAACCAAATACCAATCAGCAGTAGGGCCGATATCAGCCCGCTCGAGTCATTTGCGGCCCGCTGAGCGCGTGTTTACAAGAGGGCGGTTTTCTGTTTGGCCGCGTATATTTGGTAATAATTTCATTTTTCAGTCCCGGCATGCCGGATTTTTATGCTGCAGCAAACAAATGGCTTTCCTTTACTATGCATATTAGACAATCAGAAATAAGAATATGAAACTAACTCGTTCACTTGCTTCCCAGGGTGCACAGCAAGCATTATTTTTACGTCATGAAGGATACCTCGGAGCCATTGGAGCATTTCTTAAAGGAGCTGAAGAATATGGTAAACGTGACTAATTTCCACATGAACGTGATATTCCACTTGCGTGATTGTAGCACATACGTCGAATTCCCGCATCCATACACCAGTTTCCATACATCGGTTCACTGGTCAAACACAAAGTATTCAGCCGAGGCTCCAAGGGGATATTTGCATAATCCTTTGAAACTAAGGCCACTGGCCCTTGACGCCTCGCGCGAGAGCTTTGTGTTTGGCCAGTGAACCTATATATGGAAACTGGTGAATTTACCAGAATCGGCTTTTGGCGGGAAGTTTGACGCGTGCGCGCACACTACTGACTATTTCAGCCTTCGTTGCTTTCGGTCAGCACCAACTAAGGGTATTGTGGGTTTCATTGTTGTGTTATCCAATCAAATTAAGGTACGAAACGCAGGCTCTTCGAAAAAGATGGTTTATAGGGGAGGGGAGGGTAAGTACGTTATGCACCAACTGAAATTCTTCTACCCGTAGACATCTCTCCGTTACGCTTCAACACCTGGGGAGAGAACTATGCTGCAAGTTCTGGGCTTCCTACTAAGAGAAAATCAAAAGGGAAAACCCCGGATGGAAAACTAAAGAACCAGAAAGGCGATAGACTAGAGGTACGTGTCATGTGACATGCGTCAGCATAAACTGACCAATCACAGAAGGATTCTTTGACGTCCTGCCAGTTCAATCGAACTGAGGCTAACTTGACCTGTAGAAGGTTCTAGAAAATCTTCTTCAAGCGCCCGAGAATTCTAGAAGAAAGCCATTTTTAGTTCACCATGGAAACAAATAGAGTCGTTGATTATTTTTGTTTGTTTCTTTGCAGTGCGGTGTGTTGGAACTCGATCAGATATCCCATAATCTTGTTATGTTTCCTCTACTGATGTCACCAGGGGAGTATCAACCGGATACTGAAGACTTGACAGCTGATGGTGAAGCTAGAAAGTATTGGCTGGATTGTTTTGGTGGATCCGCTTTGGATAAGGTAAAGTATAAGGTCCATCCTTCCTTCGATTTATCCATTCATTTCTCAAGTCATTAATTTATTTACCATTCCATTTATTTCCTCCATCTTTTATTCATTTAACCATCCCTCCCTTCCTTCCTTTCTTCCTTCTTTACTTTCTTCTTTCCCTCCTGCCATTTTTCTCCTTTCCTTACATCATTTGCTGTTTTGTTTTCCAAATGTTTTCTTACGAAATGCGTAGTTACTTTAACGCTGCAATGCGATTCTGAATTTATTACGGTCATCTTAACTTTGAAATCTTGTTATTAACGTCAATATTCGGTTAAGGTCGTAGAGAGAGCCATTGCATGCCAGACAAACATACAAGACGCAAAGGATAGAGCAGAAAAGTTTAGAGCCAAATATCAAGATTGTCTTAACGTTTTGTATCAAAACCCTTTGTAAGTAGATAACGATAATGCTTTTTGAGAATCGATGTCGTCCACTTACACGGACTTACATGTTGACATGGCCCTCTATATCCTTCCTGCTCCCCAATCCTCTCACTTCCAACACCTCTGACAAGCCTTAGACAGACTATCCGTAACGATTACTTATGGAGCTGAATTGCTGTGTTTGTGGTTTTATTTCAGCTCCCACGGACCACTGACTGTGCGAAGTCTACTCGATAGAAGAGAACAATGTTTAGATGAGTTTCAATTTCCCGACCTGTATGCTGAGGTATGTTCGATGATGATGATGATGATGATGATGAGGATGATAATGTAATGGTAATTGTGGTAATGATGATACTTATAAGTGGAGATGGATGGTGCTGATGATTATGATAACGACGACGACGACGACGACGATGATGATAATGGTGATGATGAGAGGATGAGAGGATGATGGCGATGATGATGAGTGGTGATGATGATGATGATGATGATGACGATGAAGGCGGCTTGGGATACCGACGTTAGTAATGATGACGGTATTTCAAAGGTGAAATGTTCTAAGAAAGAGAATGAAGCAGATAATTACGATGAACTAGTATATGCCACATTTCTTTTTTCCCCCCTCACAGGTCAAGCAGCAAGAAAACGAAGATGCTCTGAGGTTATTCTCTCAGCGGTTACAAAATCTGGATGATTTGCCCGTTGAACAACGTCAAGAGTCACTAATCCGTGGCATTTTGGCGGGAAATGTGTTTGACTGGGGCGCCAAAGAAGTCGCTGAGTAAGATTGTTTATATTCATTTATTCGTTCTTATTTATTTTATTTTTTTAAATTATTTTTAAAACTAATCTCTCCTTGTCTTTCCCCCTTTTCCTACCATTTTTCCTGTCATTTGTTTCCATTTGGTTTTCATCTCTTGCAGTTTGATGGAAAAGCAGTCTATTGATTTATATTCTGCCATGGATAAACTACAAGGTAATATTCCTCACTCACAGCAACACTGAAGCACTGAAATCAATGAAGTTTGTAGAGAGATAAAGCGGATGTTTTTCACAAAAGCTTTTCCCAAGTTACTTGGTTTCAACTGCTAATCGATCTCTGGTTGGCACATGAATGGCAAAGGCTTGCGTCACATATTGTATCGCGTTACTGACATCAGCACGGTGAGTGTAGGTGTGTGTGTAAAGGAGAGGAAAAGGTATGCATTAGGTTAAGAACGGCTAGTCTACCAGTCCAAATCTATCATTTTCTTACGACTTTTCCTGTTCTTCTAGAGCGACCATGGCTGATAGACGACCTCGATGAATGGATCAGTCTTACAAAAGTAAGAGTCTCGTCTTCACTTGTATCCCTTTTGTATCCAAACTTTCGTTCTGCCCAAAATTCCACTGAATCCTGATTTATTTTATATTGTCAGAGTAAAGTGTACAAGTCAGCTCTTGTGTTCGTAGATAACAGCGGTGTGGACATCATTCTGGGTGTCTTTCCTTTCGTCAGGGACCTTCTGTCACGTGGTACTAAGGTATGTTGCCACAATGGTGACCATTATAAAGCTTGTCCCTCTTTAAAAAGTTGGACACCCCATCCCCCACAAGAGAAGGAAAGGAGAGAAAACAAGATTTCAGGTCCTAAGGTTCTTTCTCTCTCTGTTCTTCAGGTCATACTCGCAGCGAATTCGTATCCAGCCTTGAATGACGTCGTGTACAGCGAACTTGACATATTAATAGACAAGCTAACGGCCCTGTGCCCCATAATCCAGTAAGTACGTTGTCATGGAAACTATATGCGGCATTTTCAGGTGCCAGTCTTGTGCCGGCTTAATGTTGTCATGGTAACTTCTTGTTAGTGACCTGGCCTTCACGTCTGTAGCCAAAGTAACTTACTTGGATAGTGATTCCTCATTTTCCTCTCGTTGAAGAGTGCCAAAAGGAGTAGCTGTACGACTAGCTGTACGACTTTTTAATGTTATTTCTTATTTCAAGGTCAGCGGTGAAGTCTAAACACCTTGTTGTCATGGAATCAGGGTCTAGATCACCTTGCCTCGATCTCAGGTAAAGTGAATGCAAACTACTAGCACTGTATGAAAAAGGAGTAGTTGTCGCTAACCTTCTCTCATCTGCACAGACGTATTGATGCTGATTTAGCCAATCAAAGCAAAGATGTAGATTTAATTGTACTGGAAGGCATGGGAAGGTTAGTTAAGACTTCATATTTCAGTTCTGTTTCTGAAGCCTAAATAGATATGCGCGATATGACATCTTCTGGCTTCCTTTTGGTAGTACCAGACATCGTGCAATGAATCCTGGGTAGGACATGACATCGCCCAATGAATCCTGGGTACTATCCTGTGTAGGTTATGAAACGCGCAAGGAATCCTTGGTAGGGCACAATGAAGCATTATCTCCTGGGTAGTTCGTCATGAATGAAATCGGTTCTAGGAAGATTGAAGAATTGTGCAAACTCGTTTTTTCCCTTTTCCTATGACGTCGTTGTCATTTTGTGTCATTTTTATGGGTAAAGATGATTAAACAGCTCGATGTTACCTTCAGTACCTCATGTTTATACCCCCTCCTCTACCTCATTATCATATTTGTCGTCGTCTTTCTTGTTGTAGATGTATTCACACAAATTTTAACGCTCAGTTCACGTGCGATTCATTAAAACTGGCCGTCATTAAGAACCGCTGGCTTGCACGCAGGCTCGGAGGAGAGATGTACAGCGTGGTATGTCAGTACACCAAGGGCACACAGAACACATAAATTCCTATCGAATTTTTAATATTGTATTTTTATTTTCATATGTATATGAATATTGTAATTAAGATGAATCGATCAATCAAACATGTGATTCCGAATCTCAGTGAATCAGTCAGTCCGGGTCGGCCAGGCAGTCACTCATTCGATTAGACAGTCAGTCAGTCAATCTGCAGTCGGATAGTCAGTTGGCCGGTTGGCTGGTCGGTCACCAGGTCGGTCGGTCGTTGGGTCAGTCAGTCAGTCAGTCAGTCAGATATTTAGACAGTCAGTTCGTCGCTCAGTCACTCTGTCAGTCAATCATTCATTCTCCAGTCATGCTCTCGCAAAGCAACCACTGATATTATATATGTATTGTTAAGCTTGGCTTGTTTGTACATTTGTAAACTTTAGGGACTACTTTACTATTAGAGGGAAGATCTAGCGTGCTAAAAGGAGGCGTACCGCCCTCAAATTTTCTTTAACCCCCTCTTTTACATTTAGAGCTGTGTTGCCTGCTCTCGAACTATATGTAAACTCCTGAGTTTCTGGTTTTCCAAGCTTTCACTCGTCTTATTCAGTCGCTTCTTCATCATAACTGGGATAATGCGATTTTTCCCTGCATAAAACCAGTCGTGGTCCTCGACTTATTTGCAACGGCTTACTCTCTCTAAATAATGAGTGGTCTCTTCGTATTATTTTTATTCCGTAATAAACAAAGAGTCGTGCTGAATTAAATAAACGTTGTAATTGCAAAATTATTACCCCCTAGTGACATTGCTGGGATAGGTGTAGCAAATACATTCAGTTAGCACTCTCTACTGTGTTGTTTTCATTCCTCGTCACGCTTTATCTTTCAAGGAGACGTCATACTCCGGAAACCATTTGGTCAAAAACAACATCGAGCTCAAGATTTCAAGTTAAACTCATGCCCGTCGCTAGGGGTGGTTCGTTGGTTCGAACGAACCTCCCCTCCCCCCCTCCTCTTTACCCCTTTTACTCGTAAATTTCTACAAGAAAAGCTGAATGGATAAAGAACGTAATAGTGCAAAAACGAACCCCCCTTGGAGGTCGGCTAGCGACGGGCCTGAAACTTGCTAGTTTGTTGCCTGTTTCCGTTAGATATCAACTTGTCTGTCCTTTTATAATCTTGTACGATGCAGAAACTTTGGCGATACACCCTTCAGAGCATTTTCCTAGTCAAGTTCGCACTCGAAGTTGTTTTCATGAACTTCATAATACTCATTCCTTACTTCAGAAGAAAGTTGGCAGCTCGTTTGACACAGCTTCTCGCCATGCCAGGGGAAGATTTTATCAAGTCTTCATTTGGCTGGAACAGCTGGAGAATGTTCAAAACCATCGCCATATGTCGCTATTTGCTTGCCGAACAAAAAGCGTTCCTCGGAGGTAAAGCTCCTGATGCGAGTCTGGTATCCGTTGACGGGAAAGTTCGATGCAAATTACTAGACTACATGAAACCTGGTCGTCCACTCGTCATCAACTTTGGAAGCTGCAGCTGACCACTATTTTACAGCAGGATTACGACGGCGTTCCGTGACATCGTCGACAAATTTTCTGCCGTGGCTGACTTTGTAATTGTGTACATAGCTGAGGCACATTCCACTGATGGCTGGAGACTGACATATAAAGTAAGCACCACATATGAATGTAGTTACAGTATGTTTGTCCAGCAAGTGCAGCAGGAACACATAGGACAGGCAGTGACATACAGGGGATAGTGAACACGCAGGGATAGTGTCATTTAGGACAATTCACCAGTTTCCATACATCGGATCACTGACCAAACACAAAGCTCCCAAGCGAGGCGTCAAGGTCCAGTGACCTTAGTTTCAAAGGATTATGCAAATATCCCCTTGGAGCCTCGCTGAATGCTTTGGGTTTGACCAGTGAACCGATGTATGGAAACTGATGTATAAGGCGAGCAGTGAAACAAAGGAAGTGTGTTGTATCAGGCAGGCAGTGACATAGAGGTCACCATATAGGATAGCCAATGACATACAGGGGTGATAAGATGTAGACACAGCTGAACATATGGTGGTAGTAGTGAAGAGGCAGGCACTATACAAGCTGCCAAAATCATCTTTCTTCCACCATTATGATTTTCAGGACAGCATTGACATTCCACAACACAAATTTATAAGTGATCGCCTGGAAGCTGCTAGACTGTTGCAGGCCTTAGACCTTCCTGCTCCACTACTGGTCGATTCAATGGCCAATGAAGCAATGATAAATTATTCAGTGAGCGATTGTTCATTGTGTTTGATGGGAAAGTAGTCTATGAAGGTGGAATAGGACCCATAGGGTATCACCTGGGAGAAGTAGCAGAATGGTTGGAGAAATGGAAGGGAAATTAACTTTGGTACAACTGAAAGGGTGAAAGTTATTTGTCAAGGAAGAAAACCAGTCCCCCAACTTGCTTGCATGCACAAAATCCCAAAGAATTATGCATAGGGTTTCTTTGACTGGGAACATGCATAAACATAAGTGAATTTGGAAACTTTTTCAATCAATAGCTTTAACTCCTTGGTGGGTTTTATTTAGCAAATGGCACTCTGTTATTTAGAATAATTTGTCTATGAACTAGTACACAAGTTTGCCTCTGCCCAGTTCAGTATGAAGCTTAATGGCAATGGCAAGATTTTTATAGTTTGACTTTGAGTCAAGTGGAAGATTTATGATGGAGTCAAGAGAAAAATCCAAGGATATCTTGAAACCGGATGCAGTGTTCTTTAGACTCAAAGGATATCAAAACCTGTACATTTTACACTAATAAATCCATGATTGGATGGGCATGGGCCATAACATTTGCTTTCTGTAAACATCTAAAAATTCTGGGGTCAGGAAGAACACACTGGACATCTCCTGCAGGAACTCTGTCCAAACTTAACCCAGTGGGTGTACCTAGTACTAAAGTAGAAATCCCCTTGAATAGGGAAGATCTGGATATCCTCTGACTTGTAGTTATACAATATTAGTTTCATGACCCTAGTCCAATTTTACTATTATGGGTTGTGATAATCACAGGATGACCATGTTGGCTGAAACAATACGTTTCCTCCATGTGGCCTTGCATTCAAACACTTAGTTAACAAGTTAAGCCAGGCATTAACAAAGTTTTACCTTCTCTTGGGAATAAACATAACCACCACATGATTAAAGCCCAGAAAGATGATTTTTATCAATAATGCACTCATCTTTGTCTAATGTATTGCTGCAGTTTTCTGTTTTCTGCGAACTCAGACATTTCAACGGCTAGTGGTGAAAAGGGTTTTTTGCTGCCATCAATCAAAACTAATTAGTCAGTATCTCTTATGTTTGTGTTTAGCAGCAGTGAAAAACCCATTTCACAACTAGCCATTGAGTTCGCAGAAAATGGAAAACTGCAGTAACGCTCTGGGGAATGAAAGGATTCTAAATACCCCTGGTACATCCAACAACACCTGAAAACACATGGTGCAGTATATAGTTATTTCAAAAAAAGGTTGGTGAAGGTTTTGTTGCATGTTGTATACTGAGCCCGAAATGCACTATGGATTATAAGTAAATATTGTTATCAGTACATACAGAAGAAAATATACCTGCACCATATAGCAAAGAGTTACAGTTATTAGGTTTGTTGAAGGTTTTCACAAGAGGAAACTGCATTTCAGCCTTGGTATGCAACATGCAACAAAACCTTCCCCAACCTTTTTTGAAATAGTTGCATACAGAAAGATATACCTATTTCAAAAAAGGTTGTCAGTCAGCAATCTGAAATCTGAGACAGACAATTTGCCAGCTTAAGTCATCACTCAAAAGGTGGTGGTGTATTTACATTAGCTATTTACTGATGGCAAACTACTTAAGGATAACACTAAAATATGGAAGCAAAACGTAATTCAATAATAAATTCACATCTCATGCCCTCAATTGCTTTCTGTCTCAGATTTCAGATCTGTGACTGTCAATTTGTCACAGACATGAAAATAATCAGTCCACAGTTATGACGTCACTCATGGACTGGCTCATCTGACTAAAGTCTGGTCTGGCCAGCAATATTCACTGGTTTCTTACTCTTGCCTTTGAGAGGCACTTTGCATAAATACATTAGCTTGTTATCCTTCACTGCACATAAAACTATAATTGCCACTTAAATTTATGAGCCAAAACGAAATGCTTTATGGGTCTGAAGAAAACAGCACATTACAAACTTTATGAATTTTTTAGACCACTATTACAAACTATCTACATTCATTTATTACCATGGACATGAAAGTTATCTACATTTAAGTTTGTGTTTCATAGCTTCCAGATAGTCTGCCTTCTAGTTGGTGTTGTTGCATCACCTGCATCAGTCGTCGCCCTAAATTAGCATTATGCTGCTGCAGATAGCGAATCATGTCTGCTTGCTTCTCTAGCACTTCATCTACGTATTCACCATCCCTGAAAAATCAATAATAAAGTCTGTGATTTGGTTATTTTCTTTGTTAAAATCAAGCAAAAGGTTAACTAATTGTTAATTGACCCAGCTTCATTCATGAACCTTTGCCAACACTGTCATCACCATCATTGTTGTCATCAGCATCAACAACATCTACAATATCCATCAATGTCATCAACACCATCATCATCTTCAGCAGTGACAGCATGGTCCAACACTAAACAGCATCACTGTGCCATTAGGCATCATTCATAATCAACCCAGTCTACATCAACTCAATCTGCATCATCCCACAGCATCAACATCATCCTGCAATGTAATCACATTCACCTACTGTATCATCATTAACACCATCAGCATCAGCATCATCCATCATCATAAACATCATCACCATCATCATCATCATCATAATCTTTTGCCTGTTATCTTTGGATGTGAACCTACCTGAAACCTGTTTCTGTTATCGACTGAGAAATGGCTGGTGCAGAAAAGCTATCTAAAAAGTCTGTATCTTCAGCATCAGGTTGTGGCTTAGCTTTATTAAACTTTATCACTTTTACTACAAGAGAATGGAAAACGAAACATTTGAAATTTGAAAATAATCAATAAACAATTAACCCTCTGGCCCCAACTTACTTCCCCCCCCCCCACCCCCACCCCCAAGAAAAAAGTATCAAATAGATGAAGTGAATATGGAATTAATTAAACTTCAACTAGTTTTCCAGACTTACTTAAATACCAGATAATCCCTGGTAAACATATGACAACCTCTAACATGAAAATTATTTGCAGAATTCTGATTAAACTAAGGCCAGTCCACTCAAATCTGTGACCGAGTACAGCTACTATGACCAGTAATACAGCATTACCTAAGAGATACAGAACAAAAAATGTGAATGGAAAGGAAAACTGGGAAGAAGAAAAAAAGAAAAATATTAGGAAAAGTATTGAACAAATTGCACTTCTGGAAGATTTTATCATTGTAAATGTTAAAGGTCAAACCATTAATTAGTTGCGAGATCAATGACAGAAAGAATAACAGAAAATCTTGGGAGCTTACCAAGGCTAAGGACATTATATGGCAATCTTCTAATCTCTTTGGTATCTCGAAACATTTGTAAATAACCAAGTCTTTGTGATATGTGATGAGCATGTTGTAAGTATCTATCCACTATGAAGACGATGAGCCATAATGAAACATGAAGAATGAGAAAGAATCCAAATGGAGGAAAATCATCTCCTAACCAATTCATAGTGCCTTGCTTGAGGAGAAATGTTGTGATAGCATAGCCAATCTGTCAATCAAAATTGATTTATATTTAAAATTTATTCCCAATATATACCTCTTATTAACCAAGCAAAAGTGGATAAAAAACGAGGTTCCATAACTTTTGTACCCCTGAGCAAGGTTGATAAACACAAAAATAAGGTTGGTGGTCCATATCATAAGTTATGGACCACAAATTGGCCAATGACAGAACCTGAAGTTATCTTCCATATAATGTTATTTAGTGCAGTAAGGTTCAATGAAAATGAAAGGAAAAGGAAAAATGAAATTTCACATTAAAAAAGTATTTTTAGAATGAAATGATATCTGAACTGGATGATAGAAAAAATGAGAACCATTATTTATTTGTAAACCTCATGTATTTTTGATCCTAAATGCCAAAATACTTACAAATAGAATGATTAATGAAACAGCAACCCAGGCAGTTGGAAGACAGCGAAACTTTTGCCCAGTAATAAGTTCAGCATGGATGGATGATACCTCGTGTGCAAGGTCATCATTAATGTTAACAGCATTAGCTGAACATGGTGCTGGATCTTGACGATCAAAGAAATATCCCTAAAATAAACCAAGGTTGAAAAATTATAGCTTCATCACCTGATGACAAACTTAAGTAATCCTCTGAGAAATCAAATGAAAACAATTAATCCTTTCACCACTGGAGACCTCTCAAAGCATGGTCAAAGACCTGGTTAGTCACAGAGGTTCCAATAATGCAAAGTATTGTGTTACTTTGATCCAATGAGTCAGGATGGAAGTGAAAAAAAGAGCTTTATGTCTTTGTTTGAAATATTAAAGATCGAACGCTTTGCAATTAGAAAGCTTGCTATATCTCGTATATATAATTAATACTTATTGTTAGTACAAATAAAAATAAAAACGAAAAGAAAATACCAAGTCCAACGTGTGCAATGACTAGAAATGTGGATGTGAAGGTGAAAGCTTTGAGTAAAACTAAGAATTTTTGTATCGGAAAATGCACACTCTTTACAACTAATCTTACAAATGACTTCTTAAAGGTGAATAAATGTGTAAAACGTAAGCAGCATGCTTCAAAACTCTTCAAGAATAACTAAGAATTAGAGTACTTTTCTCTATTTTTCAGATTTCAAGAACAGAACTTTGAGAATCGAAAGTGAATTTGTACAAAGAAAAAGAAGGAAAATTCTAAAAAAATGAGTCTTTCTTCTTAAATATCTGACGAAATTTGCTTCTTACTTACCCCTTGTCCTTGCTCGATACTAAGGCTTACCATGGTGGGGTTTATCTTAGAAGAAAAAGCCAAAGAAAGGCTAGAAAAAATCAAAGTCGAACTTACATCCTCATGACAGAAGATGCAGTCACGAGTCTTTACATTCTTCTTGTACAAATCCTTTTTATTCACTCCTGATGGGATCCCTGTGGCGTTACAAACTTTGAAAAAAAGAAAAGAATGATAATGATAATGATTTATGATTTATATAGCGTCTTTTCTATGTGGATATAATCAAAGGCGCTTTACAATGAT
>JAAAQI020047565.1:0-18170 GCA_011800005.2 Stichodactyla mertensii | reverse complement strand
GCCTTGTCTTCTTCAGATACGCGTTATTCTAAGTCCCGATGAGATCTTATCATATCAGCCACCTTGTGAACAGCTTCTGTTGGTACTTCCATATAAATGAATGCAGAACATATTCCTTGTAATGCTCTTATCGTAGGACCCACAGGTTGTGGTAAGACTCAGTTTGTCGTAGAACAGGGAAAACTCAGCTAATATCCTGACCACAGACGTTTGCTTTTGGTCTGGGTCTTGCCACTTCTTACTTTGTCTGTAAAAAACGTTTTTTGAAACAGCTGTATAACTGCAGTATTATAAATTGTAATCGTATTTTTCGAGTGTTATATTACAATTATAGCAATTAGGAATCGATTTCTGAAGATCCCAAATTAATTTTGTCAGGTGGTAATGTTTTATTTACTATAACGATGGAATCGGAATTTCTCCGCTTAAACTACTAACCTTGGTGTCCGCAGGCAATTTATATTGTAGAGGTAGAAAATATCTTTTGAATACAGAAAGGTTCTTATAGTAGGCAAGTACTAACTCTACTTCGTAACTGCCTTTAGGTGCTCCTTCAACCAGTACCCCGATGTTGCGACAAAATGTTAAGATCTTGAGTACCTCTTCTTCTTCCAAATGTATTGCCTGATGGTAAGAAAGGACTTTAAAAGGAAATTTCAAACGTAGAGTTGTATGGGCGGAAATCCCTGTGTGGTGGTGCTATGCAAAAAAAGACTATGTTGCCTTGCGGTCTACGAAAACGAGGCGTTCGGAGTTGACTGGGTCAAAGAGGTGAAAACGGGTGTAATATATAGCATCAATAGACCTTATTCGTCGTTTTCCCATTACAGGTCACGTGTCATTCCCTTGGGGCTTTTTCCTTTGTTAAATGATAACGTTGGAGAAGATATATCAATATGGATAAACCTCAAACAAAGAATCTTATTCCCAAGAGGTCTCTATTGGGAAAACATCGCCCAAGCGAATAAGGTCTATTGCTAAAGCAGTTCAATTTGGAGGACAAAACAATGGAATTTTATTCTCCTGAGAATCGAAGACTGATTGTTTTGTCCTCCAAATTAAACTGCTTTGGGAATTGCTGCAAGGGATCTATAAACGTGTTAAGTTCAAATAATTTTTAACAATTTAAGTCCTATATATTTTTGGAATATTCAGTTATGAGCTCACCTGGAAACACAACGGTATAACAGCCTCCCTGATAAGTCCCTTGGATACAATATCATCTACGGCTGAGCGCAGCGTCCAATCATTAGGTTTGGTATTTGTAG
This sequence comes from Stichodactyla mertensii, assembly GCA_011800005.2. Lineage (NCBI taxonomy): Eukaryota > Metazoa > Cnidaria > Anthozoa > Actiniaria > Stichodactylidae > Stichodactyla > Stichodactyla mertensii. The sequence goes on along the minus strand of JAAAQI020047565.1, from coordinate 16,902 downwards.
GCCAGTACCTCTCAAGGAATCCCGCTTTAATAAATCGCGGAACAAATTCTCGTGGTTCTGTATCGTTATGCATACAGGCCAAACAATCCAATAAGACACTCGGGTTGACGCACACTGTACGAGTTGGACCAAGATCTTGAGTACTGGCTGGAATTCTGAACACTGTAATACACCCCTGTACATATCAAATTGGACCATAGGTTAAAACATGCCTTTTAGAGAGTATTTGCTTCGCATAGAGCTGAGTGGGGAAGGCTAAGGTATATCCGTAACCGTATTGTAGCAGAACTGTACTTTACCACAGCTTTAACTACGCGTTGTGATAGCATGATTAACATGAAAACAATGGGAAACCATTTCAGTGGTACTGCATACCGGATTGTGTACGTTTTGTAAGGTCCAGTTTATACGTCGAACTTTTACCTTGCCGAATTAAACGTAAATGAGGTAATAATATATGACCAGAAACAAACGATCTGAATAATATTTGCATTAGATTCGACGCGGCAAATGTTCGACGTTTGAACTGGGCCTTAGTCAGTTGCGTAAGTTTCCCACTCATACGAAAACCGCTCTATGACTATGCAATACAGGCACACCGTGTTTCCTGGGTACGGTTTTGAAATGTTCATCATATTTTCCCCTTTGCGACTGTGGTCGAAACACTAACTTAAAAAAAACGAAGCCATTGCTGTCGTCCGACTTCTTGAAGCTACCAACATTTCTTTTTACTTTTTTTTGTGTTGTTTTGTTTTGTTTTGTTTTGTTTTGAAGTTTGTTTTTGTTTGTTTGTTTGTTCGTTTGCTTGTTTTGTTTCCTTGACTTTTGCGCAGACTACAAACTGATTAGCTAAACTGAACTTACCCTACATTCCAGTATCAACGTTGCCTTCTGCACTTCTTCTGGATCTGTGATCCCAGATTCGGAAGCCAATTTAATGTACTGATCCCAAGGTATCACGACTACATTCTCTTTTCTAAGCCTTAGAATCTCTGCATACAAATAGGTCAAGTTGGTGCTGATTTTTTCGGTCAGTTGAGGAAATAACGATGGATCAAAAAGATGGCCGAAGATTTCATTTTGAACTTCGGTTATTCCCTATAAAGAAAAAATATCAAATTTGAAAATTGAAGTTTAAATAAAGCAGGCTACTATCCTTCCACTTTTTTATTTTGACCCCCAAAAATGTTGCGCTCTCCAAACTGAAAGCAGTTTTCCACTAGGGAAACTAGGGAGCTCCAGAGCCCCCCCCTCACCCCCCCACTCACCGAAGATTCCAAACTTTAAAGTTTTTAGAAGTACCGCATTTTCGAGGCAACAAGAAGGGGTGCGCATAGGCACTAATAGAACCTCAAATGGCATTTCCTATAGGGTCCCCACGTGCACACTTCTTTTTTGACATCAGTTTCACTAACCGGCATGAAAATGCCGAGTTCCTTCGAACACCCCTAAGAGTTTGGGTAGACCTCCACTACCGATGTAGAACTAGGTGAAATTGAGAGCCGGTATAAAATTTGCGCCATAACCACCACCAAATGTAACGGCTTTGTTGACCCCTTACCTTTCCTTTTATAGAACTCACATACAACACTTTGTCAGGTAGACGTGGTCTGCAATTCAGCAACTGTTCTAATCTTTGGATTCTTGCACAAATAAACGTATCGTCTCGCTTATCTGTTGTCCTTGAATTAAAAGAATAAGTTACGCGGGTTGACGTTATTGTCCACCATCTATACAATTTAGGGACCAGTTATTATATACAGGGTAGGGGGACCCTGATGCAAATAGACTGGGCAAATATTTTCATGCAATCATGTCTGTATGAATGTTGTGGGGGGAGCGGTCATTATAAATTATGTTTACTGTAAAGGGAGGGGCAGTAAACACTGAGGATTACATTTGCGGCATTTGCACCAGCTAGCTCCCAACCCCAGCCCTCCCTGTTAATGGAGGGATGGTTGTGAGACCACGGAGTTTTTGTGGTAACCGGATGATATACTTACTTTAGTAAGTCAAGTTCAGCCTTTACTTCAAGATAATGCTCTTCCTCTGCATTTTTCAGAGTCTTTAAGACTTGTTCACTAATTTTCGAGTGATCTGTGTCTGAATTATCGGCGTGTGTACCAACAACAATCATAGAACAGCCTGGCGTCTACAGAAACAAAAATGAAAAACAATCTTTTAATTGAAGTGAAAAGAATTGAAACTAAACGAGCCGAGTTTCTTCAATAATGCAATCGGCTTTTATGGGGGAAAATGGCCTAAATACGTATTAAAATATCATAAAGCAAGCAACCAAACAATCAAAAATAAATTTTCAACCTTTCCAGTGGCGGGAAAGTTGACGCGTCCGTGTTTTGGACATAGCACGCATGCGCTAACGATAAGCGTGTCCTTCAAAAATTGGTTGCTATGGAGATATCCAGTCAGAAAAGAGGAAAGCCATGCTATGCAAATGTCAGCCTGAAACTTTTCTTTTCGGCCAAAGAAAAAGTTTACTTTGAAATCATTTGTCATTTTATTCTGGTTATCTTTCTTATTAGTTTTTACATAAATATTTTCTCGGATAGTAAAAAACCTATATATTTCAATTTCCATAAAAATATAATTCTCGTTTTTCTTTCAGGGAAAAAACAAATAACTACTAGAGAACTGACTCAAGTCAAGAACAAGAGCTAGCTCAAGGTATGGCTTTTTTCCTCGACATTGGCTGGTTTTGCTTATGCTGAAAAGCCCTTACCTGTCCATATTATCTACTTTAACATAAAGTACGATGAGTGAAGGCCACTTACTTTGTATTTTTTTACAAATTAAAAGGAGCCTGCGAAAACACCATAAGTTTTTTTCCCACAGAAAAGCTAAATGTGGAACATGATTTTTGAAACGTAAAAAATCATTCTGATAATCGTTAAAAAGCCTGATTCCTGAGGTTTTCTGACAGCGTATTTGATTGATATTATTACGATAAGACTCATAAAATATCAATAAAACAGCACAAAACAAGAAAACTAAAACTAAGTTTATAACTACCTATGTAAACAATAAGATTATTACGACTAAGATATGTTTTATAAAATTACATATTTTGATAAAACAATAGTATAGTACCTACTTATATACCTTAGTTTGAACCAAAAAGAGCCAGTTAGGCATGTTTTTGATATCCATTGGATTATTTACATTAAACACAAGTACGTATAACGTCTGATCTGTGAAAAATAGTGGATGGAGTCCTTGAATGCACTGAGAAAACAAAACAAACAGAATACTTTGAAAAATTGAGGGCGGAATTGCAAACAAAATTACATTAGTCACATAAAACTGAAAAAATAGCGTTGAAATGCCAATTTCAAAAACCTGCGTAGAAACTATAGTGTTATTTATTATAGCTAAAAGTACATAGAATGTATCACAAAATACTTGATTATCTCAAACCTTTCGACCTCCACAATCCCATACTTCTATGGTCAAGTCTTTCCATTCATCATTGACTGTCATTTTAAGTGTGTCTTGGTCTACTGCTTCGTCTGAAAGATCAAAAGAGAAAGAAAACCTATTAGATTCTAATAAGGACTCTCAACTTTCCAAAGCTAATGCACTTAAAATCTCTGGACATTTTTTTTAGAAATTCGAAATTTTTCATGAAGATGTGATTTACGAAACATGGCTTTGTTCTTGAAGAAAAACTGCTTTTAACATTTTGTTCAAATTACACTTCACTTTGACATCTGTAAGAGCTCACACCCCTACCCCAACCCACTACCACACACAACTCACCTTTTCTGCCAGAAAATGGTCTCCATCTAGACACATGAACACCTTCTGTACTGGAATCAGCAACAGCTAAAGATGAACTCACCACACATAAAGATAGACTGCTTTTGCCACTTCCCTCTTCCCCTATAAATGCTACCCTGCACATACAGTGTAGATTACTCTCTTCTAAAAACTTTTTCATAGCTGCAACTCCCTTCATTGTCAATTCCAGTGAAGGGCACTTAAGACCTGTACATCCCTCTACTAAGAGTTCTTTTAGACAGGACAATTTTACAAAGTCATAAGGTACATGTTTCACTGAACAGTGTCGAATATCAATATGTTCAAGATGATGGCAATTCCCTGACAGTGCTATCAAAGATTTCTCAGTTATCTTGAGACACCAGGCTAGTTTGACAGCCTTTAAGGAATGACAGTGTTTAGACAATGAAAAAACAGATTTATCAGTCAATTCATTGCAGCCACATAAGTCTACTGATTCTAGTAACGTACAATTGGAACAAAGATTTTCAATTCCTTTGTCTGTAAGGTTACAATAACCAAAATTAATACTTGTCAATTTAGGACATAATATTGTAATATCATGTAATATTTTATCTGTTATTGCTGGAAGTTCACTCAGGTCAAGAGAGACAAGAGACCCACAAATGTGCTTGATAAACTTTTGCAGTCCATTAGATGAGATATTCTTGAATCCAGACAAACCAAAGTGTTTTAATGAGATTGCTCTACTGTCAATAATTGCCAATAATAAACTATCTTCAAGGTTCCAATCTCCATCATTGTCATCAGCATCATCACTTTCACAAGATAAAATTGATAAGGACCTTAGCTCATTACATTTCTTAGTTAAGTTTGCAATACCAGTTTGGGTTATATCTTTGAAACTTCCACTAAATGTAATGTAAGAAAGTTTAGGACAGTGGTCCACAATTTTATCCAGTATTCCATCATTAAAATGTTTGCAGCTGTTGACTGTAAGTGAAGTCAATTCTGGGTTTATTAGTTCAATGAGAGACAGTGTATCTTCATAGGTTAGGTTTGCACAGTGTGTTAGATGTAATTTTTCTGATGAAGAGTTCTCTTCAAGTAGATTCTGAAAAAAGAGAATATTTTTTTAGAATATGCATGTTTATTAAGCAAAACAGTTCACTTCTAATTAAGCTTTATAAAATGCTTATCCCATGTTCTATGCTGCTTTATCAACACACAAGATGTTGAGAAAACACAAGCAAAGTTTAGGATCACAAGCCATAGACAAGTGGTTCTAAAGATTTTTGAGTGTTTTTTGAAATCCCAAGTGTTAATAAAACAGAATAGAACATGGAAAAGCATTTTTTTAAAGCTTTCATCATAGGTAAAATACTAATATGCTTCCATGGAAACCATGTTTCCATGCTCTCATATCACATTGGTTATTAGCCAATCAGAGCAATGATGCATTATATTATAGTTATTTCATAATAAATATAATTTACAAAATACTGCATTGTCAGACAACCTATGCATGTAGCAATAATGAAAATTCTGTAAATCCAGCTTCATTCCATATGTAAATAAAGAAATATTTCTTGAATTGCATTAGAAAGTACAAAACACCTTCACTATAAAGAGTAAACTAAACCTACTGTCTTTGTCATGAGTTGAAACTTAAAATAATATAATAGCATCTTTAAATTACAGTTGCATATTTCTAAGTTGAGAAGAGCAGGTTACAAAACATGTTGTACCATAAAACTGCAGAAATTTGTCTAAGTGATTAGTTTTATCTTCTGTGTCATCAAATTTGTTGGTTTAGAATGAAAATGCTGTCAGACATCAATATTACTATTACTATGTTACCTGGTAACACCACTGTTTACTTCAAAACATTGCCTAAAATTATGGATTAAAGAAAGAATACCTATTCTGAAACTTCCAACTTACCATTAAGTAAGAGAATAAGTCCATTTGTGTACACATGCATTGAATGAACACAGAAAGTATGTACATTAAGAAAGTGTCAATTATAGTAAAACATAATGTAACTACACTCAAAAACACCTTGAGGGAATAATATGAAGGCATCCATATTACTCTGAACTTGATATTTGATAAGAAATGTGAAATTTTGTATAAAGTATACAACATACATGAAGTTTATGTATTTGTTGTCACAGAAAATGTCACATACAATTTTTAAAAATTGAAAACATTTAAAAGCTGTAGCTAAAGTCCAACACATTTCAAAGAAAAATGGCATATGGAATCTTTTTGCCATGTTTTCTGATAATGGCATCCATGAGAAAAATATCAAGATAAAATTAATTAAATAAATTTTTACAAAAGAATAACTGACTATAAAAAAAAAATTTTTCAATTTTAACCAAGATGGACATTGATCAAAATATTATTCAAGACTGACAGGGATTAAAAATGGTTTTGTGTATCTAATGCAGAGTAAGGAATATACAAGCAAAATTGGCAGGATTCAAATTTCAAAAAATGCAAATTCTTGTATGGAAAGTGGTGTACAGCACTATATCATTAGCAGTATGTTATTTCCTTTCTTGATAAAGATATAATTATATACTATACCAGATAATGATTATCTTCCATTTAGAAGGCCAGATTTTTACCTGACTGTATCACTGTATTAAAAAAATAACATTTTCATAAAAATCTACAAATTCAGATTGTTTAACTAACCATTAATCCATGTACTAAATAAAAAATAATGAATAGACTTGATAATCAAACATCAGTTTTCTACTTTCCTGGTCAAATAACCAATTTAAAATTCCATTCATGCAAATATGTGTCAAGAAATGAGACAAATTTTAGATGGTTGAAAAAGTAGTATTTTCACAACTTATCATTACTTAATAGATAATATTCATAAATTATTTATTAAACAACAGATGAGAATACCACAAACTACTTTTTAATCAAGAAAAATAATCTTTCCACGACTAGCACTCAAAACAGGTTGCACAAACTTCTTTATAGTAAAACTGTAAAAACATACTCTCTATGCCCTGTATTTGTACTTGAAAAGTGTACTCTTGCAAATAAAAATGACAAAGCACTGATAACATCCATTCCATAGCCAGACAAAATGAAATGTCAACTAATATAAATCTTGTCCTCTTATCCCCCAAATCTTTATTTTGTCCTTTATTTTGAAACTCATTTTGAAAATCTACTACTACTTACAGTAGATATCCTGAATACCACTCTGCAAGCCACACAAGCTACTATGACATTAGACTTTCCCTTATTGAAAACTTAATTTTTCAGAAACAATAATTTAATTTATTACCATAATATTTGTAAGATTTGTACAAGACAAGTGAAAAAAGCCAATTTTATTCAAACTGTTTGAAACAGATTTTGTGTGTTTTTACCAACAATACCAGCTTTGTCTTTATTTTTATATGAACCTCAAATTGTCTTTCTTTTCTGCCCTTAGTTCAGTTACTCAATTTAAAGGAATCCACCTGTCCTTTTATATTACAAATGGCTTTCAGCAACACCAACATATTCATAACTGAAATAATGGATATGCAAGTGGGATGTTAAAAGAAATTACAAGAACTCTTACTGTTCCTTTGGAAAAGCTTCTTAATAAATCTTAGGACTCAAATAACATTCAAAACTAAACAGAAACACTTTGCAGAAATAATTTTTGCATTTCATTCGCATTCTAATTGCTATATTCTGTAACACGTTTTGAGACAGTCAACTACACCTTAATGGTTTAATACTTTGTGAAGTTCGTATACCATTACCAAAAAAGCAAATCATAGCCTGGTATTAAACTCAATCATGATAGATATTGGAGTTTTAAATGAAAAGGACTCAGTCTAAAAGACGAGTATGAGATCTTGTATTTTCAAATTCATGAACTCGCTGTTTCTTGAGCTTTTAAGCTTAAGGAAACAACGCAAATTTCTAATCAAAACAAACTTAGCGCTGTTGTTTTAAATGTAATCATGCCTTACATAACAAAATATTTTTTCCTGTAATTTTATAACCATATGAACAACAGAGATACAAATTATAACCCGATAAAATATGCGATTCTCTTTTCAGCACAAGTCACTCACTGTTTAAAGTAAACATTGAGCTCGAAGATGATGAAGAGTTTCTTTTTCGTTTCGGGTAGTAAACAAAGACAATAAATAAACAAAAAGATATGGGGATTTAGGCCAAAACTATGACTACAAGACCTAGTTGAGAATATATATATAAATGTGTAGCACAAATAGGAGAAAACACCGAAAAAAAAATAAGTCAAACAGTAAATATGGCAAAGTAAAGTTAGTTTGATTGTTGGTGGAGCTCGCCATGGTTACGCCAATCGTACATCAAGGAAAAAAAATTAATAATTAAGTTATAGATTTTGCTCTTTGTAATCGGAGAAGAAAAGGGGTATAGCTTGGTTGATTAACAGACAGCCTCGAGCATCCCTGATGTCAAGAACGGATAAAATGAAACCGGAGAAAATGGGGATTTGGATATAGCGGTGGTAAAAATCACTATCCGTGCAAATGAGACCTGCTTCTACACAAAGTTAATGGTTCACAAATCGATCAAAACTTTTTAATGGGAATCATTGAAAAACTCTGAGGCAATGTATATGTTACTCTAAGTACTTTAATAGCCAGACTAAGGATTTTCTAGCCTGAATAAAAGAGCTGAGGACCGATCCGTGCTAACTTGACAGCGATTAATGAAAACAACAGGAGACTTACCCCCAAAAAAGCAGTGGAGAATTAGCACTACGCAGATCGAGAAACTTCTTGTCGATTTTAACGGTAACTATCGTTCCCGACTACAAAAAGTCGTGAGTCCTACTATATTATAAATAGCAACAAAGGTCGCTACTGGCCACTAGTGTTCCGTTCCTTCACTCGATCACTATCTAACAATATCTGCACTTAATATAGCCTAGTGTAAGCTAGAGCAACATGTATCGTGCCGTTCACGCTCACCTTTGCTTCTTCTACGCTGACATTTTTCTCCAAAATAATCTCGGTTGAACCCATGTGTTTATGTCAGGGTCTGTGAAAGATCTCTAATGGATGAGATTAACTTTTAAACGTTCCTTTGGAATATGACGAAGCCATATTTTAAGTTGTAGCGCTTCTCCTGGCACTGTTTCCATAGAACTGATTGTTTTTCATCTGGCGCTCTTGAGCATGCGTGAGAGTAGACAATATATGTACACAGGTAGCCCACATATTTCATATTTCGGAAATCGAATTTGACAGATCCCACATCTTTGACAGTACGTCATGATTGAGCCAATTTAACCTTTTCATTTAAAATTTTACCATTTTAGCTTCAAATTTCTAGTTTTGTTTTATTTAAGACTGTGCATTCTTTTCTTCCCTTCTGCTTTCTTTTGACTTTATACAACTATTACGTCAATTTCACGTCGTATTTTGGTCAGATTTGAAAAGCAGCCAAATCGATAATTAGCCGATAATTAGCCATGCAGTCTATAATCAGAGCGTTTATGGGAAAAGCAGGGCAAAAAGAGCGAAGGAGAATAAATTATCTCTTACACACTCATCCATCACCTCCCCCTCCCCCTCCCCCCGCACCAACACACAGAAACAACAACAACAACAAACAAACAAACAAACGCAAGAAAATCAAAATCTGTAGAGGAGGGGAAGGGACTTTTACCGGCCTGACTACGAGGTCAAATTTGCTTTGTATCATGGCCCAATTTGTTTGTTTCGGACTAGGCTGAGCAAAGGAAACTAGTGACGCGCGTTCCGGCTGTCTTGATATAGATTATTGCTTAAACATAAACTCAACAGACAAAATGCATATTCTGAATAACTTTTATTTACTCTAAGTACGACAGTGAATGTAGTTTCTAGAAGGACGGCTAATAACTCTCATAGTAATTATGATAAACCTTTGTTTAAGCAGCGTCAATTGGTCATAAGCGAGCTATAGATAACAGCTCCTAATTAAATATAATTATTTGAATTTTTACATTTACCAGCATCCATTTAATTCAATTTTTCATTTAACTATTTCCCGTTATGGAATTTGGGTCCTATTTCTCTAATTTTAAATACTTTCTCTTGCCTTGTGATTAGGAAAAATATGGAAATGCTAATAGAACAGCCTTTATGATATTGAGTATCCTGTATGGAAACATCTTTCGGCTCCACTACTTCAGACCTTTCCCGAATTCCCTTAAATCATCACGAAAGTCGAGGTTGGAGCAGACTGAAATGTACAAATTTACTGCATTTTGTCTACTCATACCTTGTCTTGAAACCATAGTTAGTATTGCACAATGCCCTATCTCATTATGACGTCACATCAAAAATCTATTGTTTACACGCTAAGAATCATGGTCGTTGGAGGGGGATAAAATAAAACTGAGTAACAACACAAAGGAAATCGATATTAAATGCAATTTTATACCACTGAAAAGCGGTAGTAGTGATTAAATACAGTAAATATTGTTTATTAGAAAATAGTCCATCTTATATTAGAAAACCAGGCAATTTGAGACTAAACGTTTCTTGGCAGAGCGAATTTTGTTTAAATTTCTATTGTTGAGGACGATTCTGCCCCCTCATAAACAAGCCGTGACGTCATAATTAGAGCAATTACGTTTTATAGATTAAAAATACATAATCCCCATTTCGTAATGTTATCAAGATTCTATAAAAAGTGTATACTAAATATAAAATAGACTAGCCACTTTGTTTTAGATTTACAAGCCTATAGAGTCATTACTTTTGATATCAACGAATAACTAGATCTAAATGTTATGGTTTTATTTCCTTGAGGATTTTTATATACAGGCTTCAAATGATGTTACCTAAATATTCTGACCCTATGGTTTCCGATTTCAGTTCTTGCATTCTTACCATTTTTAAAAAACGTAAACTTTTTCAAAAGATGGAAACCATGAAGGGTGTCAGTGTCTATCTCTTCCCTTTAAGAATCGCATATTATAGTCAACATTTTCAAAAACTTCATCCGATTGAAAAAGCTTACATAAAATTCCGAGATTGCTAATGCTATTATAATAATAATAGTTCTTGATTTAAGAAAGGACTATCAACACGGCAAGTGGCCATAGTTTTGAAAATCAAAACTTCCGTTTGTTTGTCGAGTGTCTAGCTAAATGTGATGCCACGCGTAGGGAGATTTATTGATTCAGACAACATGGCTGCCCCGTGATAAAAGTCCATGAGACACCGACATACGTGTGCGGTTCGCGGGCTTCATAATTAAGTCTTCAAGAGACTCTAACTACTGTTATCTGAGCTTGAGTCTTTACTTGAACATGAGCCTCGTTTCTTGGATTCGAAGCTTAGTTCTAAGGCATCGTTTTCATGAAGATCCCTGATGTCGTCTAATTCCATGTCAACTTTGTTGTCATCACAGACGTTTCCTTGCACATTTTTATTATCAATGACAGTCGACATTGTTATTTTACGCTTGGTTTGATCACTGTCGCTTTCTTTTCGCGGAATCCATTTTTTGACTTTCACATAAGGTGCTTCTGAACTGTGACGGCTCTCCCCGATCCCACGTGATCTTTGGTGGGACGTTTCGCTTTCCTTGTGGCTGAATCCCAGTCCACTCACGAAAAAGCTCCATTGATTACGCACCTCTTTTATTCTGGCGCAGTGGAAAAAGAAGATGAAGAATCCTTGTAATGAGTTGAAGATGCAGAAGAGGTACTCAAAGACAAGTCTTGCGCCTGAGATAGCCAGAGTACCAAATATCCACGTAAGGCCAAGAAGACTCATAATAGCAAGTGCGGTCCAGCAGCGCTTTTTCAGGTTTGATTTGGTGTCCACAGGGACCATGGCCCCGGTGGAGTTGATTTTATACATAACGAGCACGAACATGACCAAATTGAGTAGAAGAATGGCAAGAATAGGTGCGAACCATGAAACTATCCTGTAGAGGTGGTTGTGTAGGATGCAACTACATGAAAATAAATTAAATAGAATCAGCGAGAAAATATAAACTTCTCAGAAGCGTATCCAGGATTAAGGAAATTACTCCCCTTAACCTCAACAAATTATCACTCACTCCCGCGTTCTAGAAAAAAATCTTTTTTGTTGTGCCGTTATTTTTCTCTGTGACATCACTACCGAATGAAGATTGGACTCCTCTCACTGGAAAATGTTCTCATTCAGGTCCACATTGCACATGTCTTGCATCTTATTTATCTTATTATATATCTTATTATTATTTCCAAGAAAACCAAAATGAGGAGATTTTCTTGGTATGGCTACAATCGTAGAGAAGAAGCAAAAACAACAACAGCAACAACAACAACTAGAAACTACTTCGTTGTGGTTGTTGTTGTTGTTGCTGTTTCACATAATTAAAATAGAAATTCTCCAAAGTTTTTCTGTAATATGGATATGCTGTACCTTTTTCTTTTCTTTTCTTTCCTTTCCTTTCCTTTCCTTTCCTTTCTTTCCTTTCCTTTCCTTTCCTTTCCTTTCCTTTTCTTTTCTTTTCTTTTTTTTTCTTTTCTTTTCTTTCTTTCTTTCTTTCTTTCTTTTTTTCTTCTTTATTTCTTTACATCCTTCCCGGGAATATTATTTCATAATCTATGTACGAATTCACTTACACTTTTTCGTTCCCATAGTAAAATACTCGGTTACTGTCTTCATTCATTTCATATTCAATCACTGCTGCAATAACAGTCGCTACCACGATAAGAGCAGGGACTCCCCATGCAACAATAGACGCCTTGAGCATGAATTTATGATGGTATATGTTCATGACCTTGACCAGCTGAAGATAAAGATTATATCCATCAATGCCCATCCAAAATATCGTTGTGAGCGTAAGGTAATGAAGCAAACCAGCAACTATTTGGCAGCCACGTCGATCGCCAGTCCTGTCTATGCCCACGGCGAATACAATGAGTAACAATGCTATGGAAACGCATAAGTTCATCAGGATTGGCTGTTGGTTTGTTTTGCGTAGGTGCCTAGAAAAGAATCACACAAGTAATATTGATTTAGTATAGTAAATGAAAGCCATCCTTTCGAAATAGACAGAGCCCAATTCATGAAAGGTCTAGGGAAAATAGAGCGTTTTTTGTATTAGTGGAAAAAGGACGGTACTCACTCAAAGCAAGTGCATGGTACAATGTGCCGTAAAAATGAAATGGCTTCCCATCGTTTTGCAGGGGCGTGTGCAGGGGAGGGTTCCAGGGGTTCCGGAACCCCCCTTCTTGGCAAACAAACTCTTTGACACATAAATCTTTATTTACCAAATCAGTAGGGGAAACACATTTACGGATAGTCCAACAGCTTGTTCCGTGTATTAAGAAACAAAACTATGCAAAATATCGTGCATCACTATTGAATTGCTATTTGCACCGCATAACACTTTTTGTGTAAAGTTGTACGTTTATATTGCTGTCTTTTCCCAATCAAATCAAAAAAGCTAGAACCCCCCACCTCATAACACGTAGTTACAGCCAAGGTAAAGTACGGTACTCCTTATTGAATTTGCCGTATTGTTCTCCACTCATATACGAAATCCATTTTATTTAGCTAACGAAAACATTGTCCATCAAGAAGGTGTTTGTATGGGTAATACAATGTAATTCTGAAACTATCTATCTTTTTAACTAACAAATTATACTTTCCGTCCTTGCTGAACGGAAGAACAATGTTTTCACGAGCGAGTACTGTTTCCTCGTTTACGTTCAAAAAGGTTCCAGTAATGAATTTGCAATTTACCCGGACACAACTCGCGAACAAAACAGTGGATGGACAAAAAGATGGAGGGAAAGATGAAATTGAAATAAGCCCTATGCACTAAAACACGTCACATGACCACAGCCCCATTAAATCAAGCACCAGTGTCAAAATGAACTCCAGAAATGGAAAGAGCATCTCGATAGAGTAAGAAGGTGAAGTTTCAGCTCAAAATGTTTGACACAGCAAAAATGGCAATTATAAAATCTGATGTTTTCCAAGAATTTGTGGGGAAAATGGACTGGATGGCAAGAGATTACCATCCAACACATTTTTCCATGCTTTAAATTATATATTTCATGCCATTTATCCTGTGTCAAATATTTTGGACTGAAACTTTACCTTCTTACTAATATCGAGATGCTCTTTCCATTTCTGGAATTCATTTTGACACTGGTGCTTGATTTAATGGGGTTGTGGTCATGTGACCCGTTAGTGCATATGGCTTACTTGGAAATTGATTTTTGCCAAAAGATAGAAAACTGGAGAACCCCGGAGAAAAATCCTTGAAACACAGGAGAGAACCAACCAACAACTCTACTCACATGTGATAGCAAGTCCAGGGGTCGAACCCGAGACCACAGCGGTGAGCGGCAGCGCACACCACCAATGCTTTTCAACAAAAAGTCAAACAAAATCCTTACCTGAATAAGGAGTAAGTAAGGAATGTCAGTATCACCCCAGCGAGAGAGATACCACACCCAACATAACTGATGATACTCAGGATTCTTGCGTGTTCCTCATCCTTTCCGGAAAGTGGTTCCTTCTCGGGTGAAAAAAGAACTGCAAAGCTAGTCAAATGGTTGCAACAGCACTGTATACTAGTTTTGTCATCGCCATTATCATCGCATAGCACACACCCTTCGCCTGACCATGTTCGCTCTAAAACTTTTAAGTCAAATAAGAAAAGAACTTAGCTTTGAAATTCAGCACATTTTGAAAATGAGGAGATTTACGCTAAAGGATGATGATATAGTGCTGTTGCGCAGGACAGCCGAAAGCAACTAGCCAATGCCGCAAGGCAGTAATTCAGAAATTTATACGCTTAGATAATGTCACGTTTAGTCTTTTTACAATGGCAGGCTGCTGTGCTTCCCGAAAACTCAAGGGGGGATCCTGACCACAGACGTTAGCTTTTCGTCTCGTTAGTGTCACTTGTTGCTTTTAGCTGTGAGTAAGTTTTTTGAAATAGGGGTATATTACTGAAGTTATACTGAGATATTATGCCAATCGAATCGATCTCTAACTGGAATAACAATGGATTGCGCTACGCTGAGTCCATGTACAGAAAGTAGTTTGTCATCAACCTACCGTTTTCTTTCCAGAAGACGCATGACGAGTTTTTCAAATCCTTTCCTGCTGGTCTTGGAAACGTTAATGTCACGTTTTCCGACAGAGCGGATGTATTCGTATTATTATTGTAAACGCTGGCAGACAAAACCTCTTTACTTGGCTCGCTTTCATTTTCTATGTCGTTGTCTTCATCTTCCACATTAAACAAGTTCTGATTGGCAAAATAAATGAATCCAATACGAACAGAAGAGTCTTTGTTGGATTTTTCAAAAACTGCGGTTGGTAGTTTAACGAAGAGATTAGTTTGATCTGCACTTGTCACGACGCTTCTGCCACCTTCCTTATTCGCAATGATGCCAAACGTGGAGCCTTTGAACGAAGAGGGGTTCACCTTATTTGCCTGTATGACGAGATTGGTGCTGTTCAACACTCTAGATGTAGTGCCTTCCTCTAGTGGAATATTTTCAGCAAGCTTGTCCAATGCCTTTACAATCCTGTACAGAAAAGAAATACATTCAATGCTGCTAACAAGCTTCACGGCACCCTTTTTCTGTCAAGCCGAATTTCTTTCTTTAATAGACCCCTTGCAGCAATTCCCAAAGCAGTTCAATTTGGAGGACAAAAAAAAAAAAAAAGGAATTTTATTCTCACGGGAATAGACCTAATCGGCTAACGCAATGTTTACATTCTTTCTCCCATTTCAATTCTTTTGGGAATTCAATGCTTTATTTGAGTTCTTTTTGTATCAAAGAGTTTTTTCGTGCTTAAATTACAAACAAAAGAAACGTCACTCAGGGGAATGATCAGGTGATCTGAAATGGGTCAAAGAATGTAAACCGCGTTAGCCGATTAGGTCCATGATCGAAGACTGACTGCATGGACAATAACACTTTCTGCTGCAAGTTCCACACAAGCATGAAATTTTACTTCTTTTCTAAAAAGCCAAATGCAGTCTTGTTCAATGAAAAAAAGTTTCGAACATTCGTTTTCATAGACCTCGTGTCGGTTGAATTGAGCAAAAAAGGGTTCTTGGTTTCTATGATTATACCAACCAAAATGACGGCCAGGCTCGTTTGTTTGTTTGCTTGCTTGCGTGCTTTCGTGCTTGTTTGTTTGTTTGTTTGTTTGTTTGCTTGCTTTTTGTTTGCTTGCTTATAAATGTTAAACTTTTGTTACCTGGTAGAGGTATTTGCCTTCAGATTTGATGCGTTCATCTCCATCATAGTATCAATAATTTCTACAACCATATCTGCAGTCTGAAGATATATTAATAGAAAAATATCAATGGAAAGACTAGGAATACTCTAACTATACTCGTATCGTCAAATCTGAAGAGTACAAATGTGCGTGAAAATTTAAATTATCTTTATAAATGGATTTGTTCTGGGAGATTTTTACCTCGTTCAGTTGATCTTCTACCGACAGGATCTTATCCACCATCTTTGCGGCAAGATTAGCATCAGCTTCCGACATGTCTTTAGAGGATCCTGATTTTAACAGCTTGGTAAAGTTTTTAGCAACCCCTTTGGCATTGTCAGAGTTGACTTGAATCTGTAGGTTGATACAATTTCACCGTAAGTTGAAATGCGTTTATGTAACGGAATTTAAAAGGTAGTTTTTCAGCCATGTCCGCAAATATGGAGAAATGATTCTACTTTCGACACGTTTTTTCCCTTAGTCTTATTGTCTTGTTGTGTTTTTGTTTCGTCAAAGACGTGGGACCACAATTTTAGGTAAGGGGGGCCTTTAAATTGCAATTTATTAATAAATATAAATTTTTAAATCTTGGCATTGGCTAGCAGCCGGATTTTGTATGAGTGGGAAACGATACGACAAATTCATAGCCGTACTCAAAGGGAGCCCACTTTATAGATAAAAGTGAAAATGGAAAATAAAATTCAAAAACATTGTGTTTTATTTATTTTCTATACTTCAAGTTCAAGATGGTGTGTGCCAGGTAACACGAGAAAACCGAACATTGAAATACAAAAATAGTAGAACATTTTTTAAAACGCGCGATTTGGTTTTCCTATATAATTTCCCTATGGTCGATCCTGCTGCTCCTATGTAA
>JAAAQI020047454.1:0-18176 GCA_011800005.2 Stichodactyla mertensii | reverse complement strand
ATCACTGAGCTCAATGAATTGAGAAAATATTTTGTCTTCACATGAAAGAGCATCAGTGAATTAGTAAATGTGCACAGCAAAGAATAGTGCACATTTGCAGAGTTATAAGCATTCAAAATGTGCCAAAAACATCAAAACAAAGCTGGTCAGGCCTTGGCTGTGTTTCACATACAAATACTTCTAATTTCAAATTGCTGTAACTTCCCAGGTTTTTTAACTCAGACCCTGAAATTTGGTTTATTTACTAATGTTTTCATGCTCTTTTGAAGGCTCAACCAGTGGTTGTTATGACTTTAGCAGATGAACAGGAAGAAGTATTCCTCATTCATGGTTTATTGCATAGGGTCAATTGGATGGTTTTTGCTTCAATTCCCATTGTTGGTGTGAGAAAAACTGACAGGAATTTTAAAAACACTTTATGGATACTAACACTCATCAATGGATCTTGAATGAAGAAACCATTCTATTGTGCTTTAAGAAACTCATGTATGTGTTTGTGAAAAGCCATTCATGTTTTTATTTATTCCCATAAATGGGATTTTTATAAGCAAGATTTGACTTTCTTGTTTTTATGCATTGTGTTTTTATTATTACCCAGTCCATGAATTTGTTTTTCCCAGTCGTTTGTTTTTCCCATTTGTTTTTCCCATTTCTTACAAAAACCATTGAATGGGAAACAAAGTTTTATCACTCTTTTTTTCAATGACTGTTTTTTAATAATTTTTTCTGTGACAAAGTCAGTATCCTTAGATGATTTTCACTCATTTTCTGGTCTAAAACATCTTCCAAATATTAGAGATGTGAATAAGGTGTACATGGAAAAAACAATTAAAAATTCATTTACAAATCCTGACAGCAATTCCTGCAGATGCCTAATAATACTGTACCTCTCCTTGCTGTAGGCATCTTCTGTCTTAATATTCTCTGTAATGATTTTACTTTATCCAACATGTCTATTGTAGAAATACACTGATCAAACTCCAGTCCACCTTCTTTAACCTGAAACATTCCAATCAATAATTTTTAATAGTGTTCTAGTAGCAGATTAGAACAGAAAAATTTTAGAATATCAAAATGTTTTTCATCTAATTAAAAGTAAGACTGACCTCACTGTTCATGGATATACATGTAGCAATAGTAACTACCAGTAAGATGTTTGAAATGGTGAAGAATATTACTTGAGTCATGTGATAAATGTCATTTACATAAACTAAGCTCATCACAATAAAGGTGTTCAACAATATTACAGTCGAACTAAGAAGACTGTGAACACTTAAAATATGTCTGGAATGTTAAGTAGCGTGTTCTGACCAATCACATGCGAGAATGACTTAATTTCTAATTAATTCTTGCATGTGATTGGTCAGAACATGCTTAACGTTCCAGACATATTTTAGGTGTTCACGGTTTTCTTAGTTTGACTGTAAACCATAGTTACTAAGGATTTCACTGAAGTGTAGCATGCAGAAAAAAACATCTGCTTCCTTAGGACCAAACATCTAGGACTCTGCTCACTGGGGTTCACACTTTTCTCTGCATACCTATATATATTACATTTCTATGCAGGAAAGGAATGCAGAGGAAAAAGTGAACTTGAGTGGGCAGAGTCATAGTTGTCTGGTACAAATCAGATATTTATAGTTTGAAGAGTGCCACACTTGAGTGAAATCCATAGCTATAATGCAGCATATCAATTCTAGTCACAAATTCTTGTAAATAATCACTGTATTCTTACTTGTTCTAATAATTCTTGGCCACCCACAATATCAGCCCCTGCTTCTTTTGCAGCTTCAGCTGCATCTCCCTATAACAATCACGACCTTGTTAAATTATTTCATAAATTAAACTAAGTATAACCACAACTCATGATCATCATTGAATTGATACCGTGCATAAATTATCTTCTTTGATACTACTGAATCTACCATACTATGGAATAGTCAGGAAAATTCATATGATGATGCTGCCCACAAACATCTGCGACTCTGCCAACAAACACAAAATATGAGTAATGTGTTTCTAAATACCATCTAAATATTCAACCACTGATGGGAAAAAGTAGCACTTCTCTTTGATTTTTTCATACAAATTTCCATTATTTTTTTTCATACAAAAGTCTATTCCTCTCATAGAAGACTCGTCTAAAAATAATTTCATCCACTTTTCATTATCCAATTACATTCAATTTTGAACTCATATTTTCTGCTTCCCATTTTAACATCTAGTCTAACGAGTAGCACTTGTATGTAGGCAGGTGCAGATGTTTGTGGTTGACACCATTACATGAATTTTCCCACTGATTTCATAGTTCAGTGAATAGGCCTTTTGCAGCAAACAGTCACGTGATGATATATGACCTCAATAGCGAATGAATTGACCTCACGGTCCCTTGGGGAAGGCTCCACTGGACGGCAAACAAACATTAAAATGCTTAGTATCTTAAGATCAAAAGCATATTAAAAGGGTAGAAACGTATTCTGTAAAAGATTTCATTAACAGCTTTAGAAATCTAGTGACAATTGTCTTAAATGAAAAAAAATTTTTTTGCCATCCAGTTACAATCACGTGATAATTTGTTGCAAAAGGCCTATTCAGTAGTATAGAGCTTTTATAGTGACGTGTTTCACATAACTTTTGACAAAATTCTTTAAATCCTTTTCTTTCAGAAAATCTTACAGTGACTGGTGCAAAACATTTTGCTTTAACAATTATTAGCATTTTTTATCTTTTTAGCGTAGACTTCATCTCACCTCAGCAAAAACCAAGACAGTCTTCTGGAGTCCATATGGTTTAGGTAACAAGACAATACCTCGAAATGCTTGTAGTTTATTCTAAAGAAAGATATCCTGATTTAGTGTAGTATTTTCTCAGAGGGTATATACATACTTAAATACTAATATCTCTTCAATGTACTTTAGCAGACCAGTAACTCATTTCATGTAAAAATATACATTTTTATATAGAGCAAAAATACATGACTGGAAATCCAGAGGGTCCATGACGAAACCCTGCAGGACCTACAGTAGTGCAGCCAAAACAAACAATCAAAATGCAAAAATCTTAAGGAGTTTTTCTAAAATGAACCATTGTTAATGTGGCATCCACAGGGTTCCCACCAGAGAACTGACCCATTGGACTCACAGTGGTGAGAGGTGAACATTCTAACCCTATGCCGACCCATGCCACCCTTAAATATGACTGTGAAACCTCACAGCACACAGCAACATCACAGTACAGAATTGATTTTACCCCTGATATCTTTAAGTGGTAAAACTCAAGATCTGCAATATGGTGGGGAGGGGAGGGGTGCACTCTATGGTGGGGGTGGGGGGTGGGTCGGGGAAGGAGAGATCTAGGTACATTGAATGTGTATAAAAAAACAAGTGCAATAATACAACAGGACCTCTTCTCCTCTTTTCCTATAATACCTTTTTCTCCCCCATATTAATCTTCAGGTGCAATTCCACCGTCTCGTCCAGGTTACTGATGGCATAAGCACGAAGTACCGCCAAAGCTTCAGTGAAACTATGTGAAGGAGCAGGTCTGTAGTTGAGTAAATATACGTTATCTTCATAGTTCCTTGCTCCCTTTACTGCAGCAGATGTCCTCTGGGATGCTAGGGACCTTGTGGTGACAATAATTGGCCGAAAGAGTCGAGTAAAAGAAGGACTTTGAGTGGCACATGGACGAATGATGGACGCCATTTTGAATTCCGCTGACTACAAAAACTGTGTCTCGAAAATAATTTATTAGAGACGGGGGTGGGGTGCGGCTACATTTGTCTCTCATAAAGCAAATCCATTCAAACAAATTAAAATGCTTAATTCCAAGTTTTTATTGCATCTGAATAAAATATAATATATTTATTTCCTCTAAAATTCGTTGATTTTGTGATAAGACTGGTCTAAATATTTTTGCCAGACGCTTAACAAATTGGATAATGGTTATACTGTCCCCTATCCTCACAGTAAACCTTTGTTCAATTTTGCATTGAACACATCCACTTCCCAATCGTGATGCAGTCCGAATTTTAGTTTTTTCTCTGCCTATCCTTTCCCTGATGTCTAAATACTTCACTTACTCCAATATTCCCGAACACCAAGTCGCTATTTACCACGATGACGACGAAAAACTCGGTAAATATTCCACAAATCAACAGCTAGAGAATTCAAGCTCTGCAATTCTTATCCCTGTCATTGTTTTTATCATAAAAATATTTTTATCGAGCTTTGCTTTCTTTCTAAACCTTTAACCTAGTCTATAAACTCATACCTAATATCATCTTGATAATGTCTTTGTCTTTCAGTCGATGGAGAAAGAAGCTCTACGCAAGATTTTGTTGGGTTTTTAATCACAGGAATTTGTTCAATATTTCTGATTCTCACACTTCCTATCTCTGTGTTTTTCTGTGTCAAGGTAAAAAAACTAGCGTTTTAAGCATTATTTCTACTCTCTATCTGATTATTAGTTACTTTGATATAATAGGAATCTCGTTGGGTTTACAATGTTGTGGTTAGCATAACTTTCTTTCCTTTTTGCTAAATAATTTATTTTAAAAAACTATAATGTTTTAAGGTACTGTTGATGGTATTGTTGTGGCCTTATGCCTCCAGGAAGAGTCTACAGAGTACGCAGTTGATGTAATATATTCATAGAAATACAATGAACAACTCATAATACAATTGATAGAATGGCGACAGATCACAATAGATTTTATGAATGTAGTTTATCAACTGAGTGCTCTGTAGATTCTCCCTACGCCCCACCACAGGCTAACCACTCTAATAAAGATATGAACATGTATTTGATTTTGTGTTTTTGCCTTGGTCTTTTTTCACACGTGCCGTCACTTTTTACAATCTTCCCTACCCTTCCCTGATTAGTAGCAATTTTTTCACAACTGTAATATACTAACAAGGTAAATAACTTGAAGGGCTTCCAGTGGAAAATTTAAAGGTTGATGAAGAAAAACCACAAATTTGACACTAAAATTTGACTTCGAAAGAAAAAAATCTGATTAAAAGTTGACATTACATTTTAATCTCTAATATGTTATAGGCTTTTTTGAAAAGAATTGCCTTTTACAGATGCTTTTTTGTCAATTTTCCTGCTTTAGCCATGTACCGACAGTTTCCTGACAGTTATGATTGCATCTGAGTGGGAGTGAGCACGAGAAAATAGATTGTCCCTCCCCAAAAGGCATTTTTCAAAAACATGTTACTAGTGATTTTCTCCTGATCCAAAAATTCCTTGGGGAGGGTGGGAGAGTCCATTTTCTTGTGCTCAGTCCCAGTATATTGTAGTTGTGAAAAAAATGCTACTAAGCAGGGAAGGGTAGGGAAGATTGTAAAAAGTGACAGAGCACGTGAAAAAAGACCAAGACAAAAATACTAAATAAAAAACATATTCCTATCTTTATTAGAGTGGTTAGCCTGTGGCTCCACCAGGGGCAAAGAGGATGAGTGAGTCATTTTTACTATGATGAGTTTATTCTACCCATACAAGAGGCAAAAAAGAATCAGACCATTTTCCTTGATGGACACCAGAAAATGTGTGTCCACCCCAGAACACTTGCAAAAATTTTGATGCCCCTGACATTTTGAGGTAACTATGTAAAAATGATGAGACTCTCCCCTTATTTAAATCCCCTTCCCCCTTGCTTATTAATGATAAGTCCCAAATGGGACTCCCTCAAAATTTTGATGGTGCCTACTTCAGGAAGGGTTTTCAATTCACATGGTGGGGGGGGGGGGGTTATGGTGTTTTTGTCACAAGGGCAATGATCTTCAGAGACATAGATCGTGGATCCATTCCCATGAAAACAAAAGGACAAAACACATAGCTATCATGTTTCAGGGATACATGTTGATATTTCCTGTGCATTCAAAAGCTGTTCTATTTCCTCTCCACCTCTGTCACAATATACATGTAGTTAAATGAGGAACCACCTATGGTGAGCTTATTTAAGATCCTATCAAACTCTTCTAGAAGTTGATTTTTACCACTTTACCAGGTATTAAGGGACTATGAAAGGGCTGTGGTGTTCAGACTAGGAAGACTACTAAAGCCAAAAGGACCAGGAAAGTTCTTTGTTTTTTAATATTCTTGACATTTTTCAAACATGACCAGTATTTGAAAGAATCATGTTTATTAATAGTTTTTAAAAATTTTGTTGAATTTAGGCATAGTGTTAATAATGCCATGTTTAGACAAATGGGCAAGAGTTGACATGAGAGCAAGGGCATTCAGTGTGCCACCACAGGAGGTGAGAAAAAATATACAGTAGCTCTAGAATATTTCCATTACGTTTTCATGTATATGGAGGATTTAGATTGCTGTTGATCCCACTACTTCTCCCTGTCTTTTACTCCATAGAAATGGGACATAATAAAATTTAATTAAGGCCTGTTATAGATGCTGCTCCACTTGATCATATGCCAAACATAATACAATTTAGTTGGGAGAAACAACTGATTCAGATATTGAATGTGTGTCAAACTTAATTCAAATTATTTCATTGTATATTGACTATAACGTCTTTTTGAGTCTTAACGCACTTTTGAGACAAACTTTAGCTCGAAACAAGTTTCATTTATTCTACAAACCTATTGACGTTATAGTCAATATACAATGAAATACTTAACAAGGTCTTGCATGTCTTCGATCAAGAAAATTACTGAAAATTAATTCAAATTCCAGTATATAAAGAAAATTTTGATTCTATCATAATTCATGCATTTTAAGTTTGGCACAAGAAAATATCAACGTGCTGTATGAATCAATTGCCATTCTAGTGTCACATAATGTGACCAGCTCTGCCAAACTTAGCAGCAGGTTTGCCATTAAACCAATCCAAAACTGCCATAGCAGATATATTTAATAAATAATGCAATGAAATGAAAAAATGAAATGTCTTAAATGTTTAACATTTATAATTTGCAAATTCTATATGAATCAAATCATGGGACTCAATGCATGGGACTGCCATTAACGTGATCATCTGAGCCACATGAAGGTCTAACCATTTGAAGAAGTTATTACAAAGGCAGCACCATCTCTGAGTTATTTTAAGACCCTGAGTGTTAATTGGTACAGCCAGGGCTTGAACTAGCCATGACCTTCCACATGATAGACTGATGCTCACCCAACTGATCCAACAAGGTGCAATATCAACACAGTTCAACTCAAGTCATTGGTGTTTCTATTCTTCTGCAGGTATTAACCAAAGATGAAGGCTGGGTGTCAGTGGGTGCAGATGTTCAGTTCCATTTAGAAGACCCAGTCCTTGCACAGACAGCAATACAGGATCTGAATCACTCATTACGCATGCTAGCACAGACAACTCTTGTCAACAGCCTGGCATCCAGGACAATACTGCAGGCTGAAAATGACAAAAAATTTATTAATTTACAAATTCAGGTAAACATTAATGTGTGTTACAGGAAAAGTGGTAAATTACAGAATGAATTCCAAATATATCATGAGAAATGGCTAGTAAAGAGATGTAGGTACTGAGGATGGTCGCTGCCAGAGTTTCTTCATTTGGGTTATACTTTTGGGATTTGCCTGTAAAATGTTCTGTTGTGAGTCTTATAAGGTGCCTTTTTTTAATCCACAGAATGAGGTGAATGACGTGGCAAGGCACTGGGGAGCAGAGGTGGAAAGAGTAATGATGTGAGTGACAGTAATTAAATACTCCTGTCCTTTTCTGTTCTGCATAGGGTTGTCATCCCTGTCCTCCTAACTGCTACAGGGGCCTAAGGAAATAGTGGGATAAGAACCTCCACAAGTATCTTGCATATAAAGGCCTCTTGCCTCCTGACAGTCTGTGGGATTGTGGTCCCTTCCACCCTGTGCCTGCAGATCTGCTTTGATAAGGAGTAGGAAGAAGAGTCTTGACTCACAAGGTGCATCACAGGGAGCCCATCCTTAGCTATTGTGCTGACAAAATAAACTTCAAAAAAGTTGAATGCATTATTCATTTATTTCCAATATTTCTATAAAAAATATTTTTTAATGAAATTCAAGAATTTATTTTTATAGCCTGTTTTATTAAAAATGGTTTGGGACTAAAATTCATTCCTACAAAGAAAAAATTGCAGATGTGTGGAGAAAATCTTGAATTTTATAAAAACTATTGGGGTGTAGTTGGGGGGGGGGAGGTTTATTTATAAGCAAGATAGCAGAACAAACCTGAAGCTTGGGCTCCCTGTGGGTTCATGACGTCATAAGGAGAAGGGGTGGAAAATTTTTTGGTCATGTTGTTTGTATCTGTTTTGATAGATCAGAGGTGAGGATTCTTAAAGAAGCACCAGCTAATGAAGGAGTAGACATTGTAAACTTGTTTAAGGGTGGGCCCAATCCTACGACGATGAATCTGCTGTCAGGGCTTATAGCATCAGGTGAGAGTGAGGGATTTGTGCCATTAGCACTTTGTTCATCGGTGCTAATACAGCACAGTTATAGGTAATCACATAATATAACGTGCCTTGAAACCATGGAAATGCACTATAATGTGACTGCTGTTGGTCTTCTGCTCAATTATCATAGAACCACTCAAACAATAGCTCCACCAGTCAGGGCATTACAGTTTTCCCAAAGGAATATGGCAGATTCAACAAACATCATAAACCTCTCGATTTTAGGGAGTTTTTAACTTTTGTTGCAGATTCTTTAAATGTATTCTTAGGATGCATAGCATTCATCCAAACTATACAAAGTTTTTAGAAATCAAAACTTGTTTTGATGTATGCCATAATCCGTATGAAAGGTTTTGGCTTGTAGCAACAGTAACTATGCACCATATGGTGGAACTATGAACGCTGTGAAAACTTCCTTTCATCAGTTAGAAAATTCTTTGCACATTTAGAGATATGCCAATAAGCAGGAAAAAAGTGGAGTGACTTCAATGTCATTTTAGTATCTCTTACATACCTTTGCCAAGAAGCATCCCTCCACTTTGGTCATGAATTAACACCCCAGCAACTTGCTCAAGTTTTATGCAGCACCCTTTTCAGGTCTTGAAGTGTCCTGACACCCACTTTTTCTCTGCCCGCTCCTTCTCAACTCTTTGTCCATTCCCTACGTGTCCAGTCACTAATCTATAAAATTCTCATCAGCTTCTGGTGGGACCACACAACCAGCCTCCTTTAAGACCATCAAAAAGAGTGATAACTCAGATATGCTCCCATCAACCCTTGTACAACTGGCTAGCAATGTGTTGGATGAAAGTTTAGTCCGTGAGCTAGGAGGTCTATACCAGTTTAATATCCATGGTGTAAATGGTGGATCCTGGATCATGGACCTCAGGAGTGGATCTGGCAGCATCAGAGCCATGGATAAACCTGTGGAAAAACCGGACGTAGTTTTGACCATGACTGTGGAAAATATGAAAAAAATATTCCAAGGAGAGATTTCGCCTTTTAATGCCTACATGCAGGAGTTGTTGACCGTGGAAGGTGACCTGAAGATGGCCATGAACTTGGAAGTCATTATAGATAGAATCAAGAGACGGCGCATGCCTAGTGAACCAAGGAATAATGCAGAGAAATCTGGTGTATTTATTGTGTAAATATGTATATTATGTAAAATCTATGGGAGGGAAGACATTGTTCGTCAGTTGGCATGCTGGCTTCTGAGACAGAGGTCCGTCATGACATTGCGTCTCGAAATGGTAGACAGAGAGCTCTCTGATAGGAGCTTAGACCTTATGCAATAGACCATGGTCGCTGCTAATGTGCATAAACGATTAACTTAATGAATTTTTAAAATATTATTATCTTCACATTCAAGACCATAAATGAATAGATCTCGGTTTGGGCGTTATGTTTCCCATTTCAGATAACGAGTCATTCACTTGTGAATACGATTGTTCGTTTGAGGCTCATCCATATTAATGTATCTTCTCAAGCGCTACGTAGAAACAAAGGAACAATACCCAAGGGAATGACACGTGATCTGAAATGGGAAAACACTACCCTCAAGCCAAGGAGGTGTATTACCGTAGTAAATGTCCACAGTTTGAAAGCCGAATAATGATAAATCCTTGCAGGGTTACAAGCATTTAAAATGTGCCAAAAATATGAAAACAAGTCTAGTCAGGCCTGTGACTGTGTTGTACATACAGATCCCTCTTTCGAATGCTGTATGTTATAACTTTAGCAGTCGAGTGGAAAGCAGTATTACCTTATTCATGGCTTTTTGTATAAGGTCTCACGCTTTTAAGGAAGAAACTTCTAAACGATGGGGGATCGAGTCTTGGATTCCACATTCTAATGATTCTGGATTCCTGATTGCAAAAGCGAGGATCCAGAACTCTCTAGGTTTTCTAAAATTCAGTCTACCCAAAAGCAAACTACCCAAAAAAATCTTCGTAAATTCTAAGACTGATAGGTTCAGGCAATATACTTGTTACAATTTCTAGGACTCTTGGAGCTGTTTTTTCTTCTCTTTTGCATAACAATTTCACTCTAAGAATTTCATGTGTCCCAGCCTCGGAACTTAGTATTTTGAGTGTGGAAATGACCCCACACACGTTTCGCAACATTTGTTTTTATTTTGATGAAAAATAATCAGACCATCAGCACTTGAACTCTGTTCTCTTCCAGCGATGGATAAAAACATGTCAGTGAGGTTCCCTCAAACACCTAAAACCAAAACATAATTTCTTTGGACCAATGCAAAGTGAAAATCAAATCAAACCAAACAAAATCTGGATTAGATGGTTTTGAAAGATTGTGCAAAATCATACGTATATATTTTCAGTGTTCTCATCAGGCTGCGCCCTTGCGGGATTCCCGCAAAAAAGTCCAGAACCGGCGCGCAAAATTCGAGCGCCCCTGAGGGTGCATGAATTTCTCAAAAATCCTTATTATTTACTTAAATTTGAAGGCTGTTGGGCCATATGACCCTCTGAAAGAAAATCCTGGTGAGAATACTGTATTTTTGAAATATGCCTACATTCATCTTTTGGGGCTTCCAGGCAGTGGGCCCTTCACAAGATAGCTTTACTTCTTCTCCTCCTCCTCCTCGTCTTTCTCCTACTCATCTATCTCTTTCTCCTCCTTGTATTTTTCTCCCCTTCCACCTCTGTTTTTATCTGAAAAATAAATCTTTGTTCAAACTTGAGTTCATTAAAATACCACACAGGGTGTGCCATGCTGTGCCAGTCCAAATATTAACGACTACCTTGCCATGCCCTGGTGGCCTGTTTAGACAAGTCCGCAGTGTGTCATAGAGATAATTAAAATGTAATTATGAATAGTAGCCTTCGAACACTTGAAGTTCGTCTCATTCAAGTGTCTATATATCAAGTAGTCTAGTCAGTCAAGGGTTGTGCGGCATTGATATCGCCGCAAGTCAGACAACGACTTCATAACAATTTTGAGGTTCAAACATTTTCCAGTTGTAGCGCGTGATTGGTATTATTCCATTTCCTTTACTTTCCCGTTTAATGAGGATTTTTCTCTACTTTTTCTACTTTCTTCCTATCATTCCGATTTTAGGGGCGCAGTCTATCAATTGAAAACTTTCCTGTGGTAAAATATCGCGCGTGTAAACGTGAAAGGCGATTTGAGTGCAAATCACCGCAAAATCGCACTAAATTCAACAACGGCGATTCATCGGCGACTGGAATTTAGAAGTCGCGTCGTACAATCGCCAGTAGTTTACACGCGCGGTGTTACACCTCAGTGAAAATCCCTGTGCTTATCGCAGAAAAAATTGCTCGTGTTACTTTGCTTCAACAGCTAATCCCTATCGTATTTATAGACCACCTGTGCTTTATTTTTCCTCTTGTAATAAGTTCTTAAAATTATCTACCTCCAAGTATGCAAAAACTATTGTCTATTATAATGAAAAGGCAGAATGAGGAAATTCCCAATATTTCTTGAGTCTTGACTGATGATTGGTTTCTATGCTCTTTCTCATTACTACGGCAAAGCCAAATATTGTATGTTTGAATTCGTTGTTTCGTGAACCTCCGGCATCGTTGGTTTAAAAAACGTTTGAGTTTTCAAAAACTGACGTCCTTGACATTAGAGGCTCGGATACACGATGTGGCGTTGTCTGCGATGTTGTTTACAACGGGGAAATCGTGTATCTACCCATAAAAGTCAGAGAACTCGTTTCTACTTCTACGATATCGCGCGGAACAGTTGTAAGGATGAAGACACGGTGCGATTTCCCGTTGCAAGCAACGTCGCATCGTGTGTCCGAGCCTTAAAAAGTTTAGGGCACAGCTGCTTACGTACGACCCATAAAGCAATTCATTTTGACTCGTTTGCATCAAATTTGAGGGGAACTTTGCACGAACATAATAGTTTTTCATTTCTCATGGGACAATTCCATTGAAGGATAACAAGCTATTTTGTGCAAAGTGCTCCTCAAAGTAGAGAATAAGAAACCAGTGAGTATAGATTTCAAGTCATCTTCAATTTTTTTCCAACTCAAGAAAGCACAAAACCGCAAACCAAATAAACCGCGGGCCGGAAAAGACGCGAGACTCACGGAACGGTCCAAAGGTTCCAAACCTTCCTGGCGACTTCTAATTTTTTTTTTTTTTTTTTTTTTTAATTCTATTAATTAAATACGTTTTATTTTAACTTTCGAAAACAGAAACTGATACTCGTATTAGATGTCGGATATGTCACCTTTGTGATTTGTTTTCACGGCAGAGAGGCCAGCGGGCGGGCTTTTCCCTGGAATACTTTTCAAGTCGAACCCGATTAAGGTCATTCTTGAGACATCCTTAATGACAAAAGTCTAGAGCATGCCTATTAACATGAAAGCGCAACGCGACTGCAGAGTAATTCCATAGCCTGTGCATAATCATCTCTCATCACTAATTGGGGAATTCTTAGATATAGAAGTATTTTCGAGTTGATCTAAGACACAAGAATAGAACATAGGGAACACTAAGGTCGTTCCATACATGGCTGCACTCATCTCCCAAACTTATTACAAGTTTGATTCGCAGCGATTTCGGAAAACTACCAGCGATTTAGACAACGGAACTAGTGTCGAACTTGCACGTTCCGATATATAGGGAAGAGTTGGATGATATAATTCATGCATTAGGTTTAAAGAGCATCGTTATCCGCGCTCCAGTATCGCATCATGCAGCAAGCCCTGCCAAACCTAGCAACAGGTTTGCCGCGCCAATTCAAAAATGTCGGACTAAGTTGATCAATTAGTTTTGGCAAACTGGATGGGAGCGGCGTCTGAAACAGGCCAAATACCCTTAAGGAAAAGGAGGTTTGACCGCCCGTTTCCTTCAACTTTCGCGCGGGTGGAGTGCTCAACTGGCCACAAATCTTTGTTCAAACGTATTATTTATCCCAGTGCATTATGAATTATCCTTATGTTGGTCTAAGATTGAAAGCAGATAGCATGCAGTCATACATGAAGTAGAATATTTGGAATATTTCACGGGTTATCTGAAAAAATATCCCTTGGCTACACATCGCGCACTGAAATCAAGACACAATATTTGTCTTTCCAAGAGCTGTTTGTAATAAACTCACCTCGGTCTTGATTTGGGGGACATCAGAGATACGGTGAATAACCATAAATATTGGATCAAACTATGTCTCTAGTTCCAATCTTCCATAAAGGCTCTCTTCTTCAATTCCTATGGGCAAGAATGAAAGATTCTAAAAGGTCATAATATTAGATTTTTTCGTTCCCGAGACTACTATAGAGATGTGTCTGAGGAGGGGTTAAAATGAGATAAAAGATGTTCTTGATAGTCTGCAACTTTTTCCATCCTATGCAAGACGAATTAAAGACAAAACCATAGCGGTTCTATAACTGGTTTAGCGCTAAAAGATATTAATAAATTTATTCTTTAGTTTGTTAAAGAAGGCTAACATGACCGCGGGGATGTGCGTAAACTGAAAATGAATATGAACAATGATTTTGGACGAGTATTCTTTAGTATCATGATACGAATTTTTTGACAATTTGCCGTTTCCGAATTTATCTTTCCGGATCAGTCGACAAGAGATCATTATAAGTTATCAATGGGGTGACAAATATCAGTTTCTTATGAGAAATGTTTTTCTTTCTGTATCTCGATATTACCAGCAGCAACTAGTCTGCAAGTCAATTGATGGAACATCTGTGACAACCGTCCCTACTTTAAAACTAATTTTTCTTTTGCGTGTCCTGCCATCACAGCCATGTTGGTAGAGTCGAAAGATCTACCATCAATGGCTGCCAATCTTTCTGTCATGCCTTCTTTTAGTTTTCTTGTAAATTATTGCCTGCAAACCACGAATAACGTCTCAGACGCCTCGTCTAGCACCTATGCGATCCGCAGAATATTGGAAATGGTTCAGATATATTCTAGCATATTTTATAACAGCGCGGCTTGCATTTTCCTAGATAACTCATCCATTATCTGTAACGGATCAAATCTACCCGCAAGGTTATCCAGGAAGGTTATACAAACCTAGATCTTTACTATCAGGAATTAGTTGGCGCAAAAACAACATAGTTTCACCATCTGTTGTTTTCTTTGACGTTTTGCAAGCGTTTCAATGGTTTGCGAAACAGGAAGGTCACATTTTTACAACAGAATAAAATCTAATTTTAAAGCTGTGTAAGACGAGAAATTGTCGGCGCATTGTTCGTCGGAGTGATGTGACTAAGCGCATGGGTCCTTTGTATTTTTAGACTCGCGCTAAGATTATTTGTTGATATTTATTGCTAAATCAAGTCAAACAGTCGGAGGTTTTGACCTTGGGATCTTTGCAAGATTTCTGATAAAACCACTGTGAAACTGAAGTGTACTTTCTCGCGTTACACTTCAAGTACCGCTAACTTTAAGCTATCTATCTACAACCGAAATTTTGTTAACCTGCCATCGCGTTGTGAACGGCCATTCAGAGCGCACAAAAACATAATCAACAAACAAACAAAGCGCGTTCAGTTTTTGTCTGAATAATTAGGTTATATGAACAATGATTCGAAGAAAAAGAAGTAATTGATCGATTCCTGGGAATTTATCTTAATTTTCGTCAGTGCAATTTTCGTGATATTCATGTAAGTGTTTTCTCACGATGATTTTCGTTGCATTTTTTTCTTTTTGTCTGAGGGTTCTTTTTCTCTTTTTCTCTCTCGTGATTTTCCGTTGCGGTTTTATTTGAAGACCAAAAAACACTCCAGAAACTATTCACTGATTGCGCAAGTTTAATAAAAGACACGCAAAAAGATTAGTAGCAGTGAAACGAAATTGCGTCAAAGAAACATCAGACGACCATTTTACAAATGGAAATAACAGCATCTTGTCAAGACAGTTTAAGGCCGGAAGGGATTTGAAACGGTGACGTATAAAATCGGCAAGTTATATTGGAACTTAGATCGTAGATACCATTATGCAGCATTCTCCCATTGTACATACCCAGACACCCACGCATATACACAGCGACAGAAGCAGAAACTAGCGATACCAACCGGAATTCTGCGCCGCTTGGGAAAACTTGGTTCTTAGACATGAGGTGGGTGTTTCATTTTCCTCTTGCTTCGTGATGAGAATGCGCAAGTTGTGCATCAAAATTTGAAGCTTAGGGATGTCAACGAACCACTCAAAGCATATTTATGGCTGCGTCAGTCACTCGTGTGGGTGCCTGTGATCTTGCGCACGAATACGAAATCTTTGACCCCAGACACTTACTATATAAGCAGCCTTCAAGTCTTACCGGCTAAATCACCAACACAACCACAAAACATATATCACCGAAAAATGCCCAGTAAGCAAGTTCTAAATCCTAAATCCGAGGAACAAGAAGAAAATCAACTTCATACACGAACCATGAAGCTTAAGGTATGTCCTCAACTGACAACGTTCCTAGTCTTGATGCTTGCTTTGAGTCTTTCGACAAGAATATCCGAAGAAGTTCGTCGAGGGAGCATTCTCTCCACCGTCACTCGATTTACGCATCTCTTCGCATTTGGGACGTGGCTGGGAATACAATTTTGGGCAACTTTTATAGCTGGTAGGTATTCTTGCACATACGGTTTTTAGTCAGTACTTGCATTCGACAATATTTGTTTCAAAATGTAACTACATAACTAGCGAAGTTATGTAATTCAGCAACAATCAATAAGTCTGCTTGCTTGCAAGGCGTAGCATTTTACCATTCTTTTGAATCAAGTACATTTTATTCGTTGGTCCACAAAGATGGTTACACGGAGTATTATTTAACTAACTATAAAGAAATCTTTTGAAAACAATCAATCTTTTTCAAAAGCAACAGACGAGTAGAAACAATTGAGGTCACCACATAATAACCTTCTATCCCGGTGGTAAAGTACATCATCTCTATCAACTAGGCGATCACAATGATAGAGTAATTTTCCTTCGAACATGAAAAAATAGGCAAACTAATAGTTAGTAGTAGACTCTAAACCTAATGTTTTCTTTTGTTCTTTAGCAACTAGCACAAACTATATAGTCATTTTTCTTTCACGGTCGAAGGAAAATCACAATGATAGTATAGCCGGCCTTATGACGGTTTCGGCCGCCATACTGACGAGTAGACAAATTAAGGTCGCGATTTAACAAAGATACAGTCAGAATTTCTTTGTATTTTTAACGCTCCGATGACCCGTTAAAACACAAAGTAATGTATGACGAACTAAAAAAATGAGTCTAACTCGCTCCCTAGGTCAGCTCACAGTCCCCTCTATTAACCATGGTCAGCTATATCCCTCAAACGTCGCCAGTACAATCGTTTTGGTGGTATATGACGTTTGCAATTCGTCGTTTCATTAGAAGGTGGATTTGACGAGAATTATTTGATATTCATTTCTGAATGTATCTTTGTTAAATCGCGACCTTTTGCCTACTCGTCAGTATGGCGCGGCCGAAACCGTCATATGGCCTATAGCAAGTGGCATTGAATTCTATTGAAAAGATCCAAGTTTTAGTATCATAATTTTGCCAATACAATAAAGCTTTTTACAAAGTTGCATTGGAATTCAAACTTGAGGGGCCACAAATTTTATATTCAAAGAGGAGAATAAAAAATTTTATGAATTCTTTAACAAAATCCTCATCATAAAACTCTTGTTCTGGTACGCAGCCCGTTCAATTCCTTGGATTTGGATGCGCAATCTTCTACGTTTCAAACTTTCTCAGTTTTTCCCCTTTTTTTTCTTTCCAGGTGTAACGATGTACTTCAACATGGGAAGACACGCTTTCGGGGAATTACAGAGCAGACTCTTCCCAAAGTACTTCTTTTCTGGAGCATGTTTCACTGCTGTTGCCTTAGCAACGTACTGCCTGATACACCCCATACAGAACTGGGAATCACATGACAAATTACAGGTAAGGAGAGGAGGTTGAAGTATCGTTTTAGGCTATGGTTAGTTCTAATATTAGTCGTTAGTATTGTGATACATTGTTTGAGAGTTGAGGTCTCTTTTTCATCGGTCGAGCCTCTGATTTCTTGCAAAGCTAAAAATCGAGAGGGCTGTGAAGGAAAATATTGAAAGCAGAAACCTAAAATCACTTCTAAAAACATAAACTCTGATAAAAGTTTTAAGAGAAACAATTAAAGAAAACACTACAACCAATCTTGAAAAAAGGAACAGCCTCAACTGCGTGCAATAATTATCGGGGTGTGTTCTAAAATGCGTACAATAAGGCTTGAATTTAACTTAATCACCCTGTATAAACGAATAAAATAACATGCAAAGAACTTTTAAACCTAATCATATCAGTTGCAGTGCCCTTTGTTGCATTTAATAAACAAAACTGAAATGTCTACAAAGTGTACAACTTTATTGCTGACGGAATCACTTTTAAAGTTCCATATCAACCCCTCCTCCTTTCCTTATAGGATTTTAGATGTTGCCCTCCTCTCGTGGTATAACACTTTACACTCTGCGCCCCCACCCACCCCACCTCCGATTTCAGAACCCTCTTCCTGATAATTGTTCCTCAGTCCCTAATGACTAAATAAAACTTCTACCAGTGAATATCGTAATCTCCCCCAAAACAAGCTTGAATAATCCAAAATGTCTGAGTCTGTGATTCGTCTCCTCGGACGAGCAGCGGAAGTCAGGTAAAGCCTGGTTCACACTAGCGTTGTAATCATAATCGTAAGCAACGTACGCAGACTCAGTAGCGTACTGCTCATTAACAGTGCTTGTCTTTTTTCACACCTCAG
>JAAAQI020047343.1:0-18179 GCA_011800005.2 Stichodactyla mertensii | reverse complement strand
GGACATACAATGGCTCGCCTTCGGCTCGCCATTGTATCTCCCAATACAGATCGGTCGCTTATATTGTATATATTACTTATTAATTAAGTGGCCAAAAATGAATGTCTTTTCTGTTTCTGATACACACGTTATTAGCATTAAAAAATGTGGTGCTATTGTGGTTGCAAGATCCCCATTTTAGACCTCTTTGTGTGGTTTTAGTTATTGATTTAAGCGGCTAAAAGTTTCATCCATCTGGCAACAGCGTTTTGCCATCTGTAATCCATGTTGGGATCGTCTCAGTCGCCGAAAACAATAAAATCTTGTCATTGGCATAGTAGTTTTAAACTTTAATTAGTAATTTTAGTCTAAACAAGTTAAGGCCAGCGTCATGAGTATTGGATCAAGTCAAGATTGAATACACCGAATGCCAGTATGGCGTCCAATTAGAATTTCTGTTGTTCTGGATTCACTAGCCTCTCATTCATGTGAAAACGCTTTTGTGTTTCCACTTGAACACGAGAAGCTAGTTAGTCCAGAACAATTGAAATTCTAATTGTACGCCATATTGGCATTCGATGTATGTGTGGGTTTTGTTGTTGTTGTTGTTGTTGTTGTTATTGTTGTTGTGTTTTTTTTTTTTCTTTCTTTTACTGGACCATTCGCAAACAGCGTTAAGTTTTAGGTATATACCTGATGTATAATGGAAATTCTAAAAGCTTCAAGTAAAAAGCTGTTTAATGACATTTTTACATCAAGTATATCGGTCGTCTATCACCAAAATGGAAACGTTGCGCAATATACATCCCGGCAGCCTTACCGTAAACAAAACGGTAACTGTTGACAGCTGTCAAGCGTAATGAATGTCAACCAAAGTTTGGGTATGACTTGGAAGTCACGTGATATGCAATATCTTCTACGCCTGCACCGTTTTTAATAGCCGCTGCTCCCGCATATCAAAGACGAAAAACTTTAAGTTAGACCATTACTTTGGTGCCTTGAATTCCTGAAGTCGACTTTACTTTTCAGGCAAATGTCAAGCTGAGATATCATTTCAAGCGATATTTTAAGACCTAAGGCTTCTTATCACGCCCATTTCTTATAGCAAGAATTGGGAGGATTAATAATAAATAAATCAATGAATTAATTAATAATAAATCAATTAATAAATGAATGAAGAAAAGAAAAGAAAAAGAAAAAGAAAAAGAAAGAGAAAGAGAAAGAGAAAGAGAAAGAGAAAGAGAAAAAGAAAACCATCCATCCTGGTATTAATCACTCCCAACCGAGCTTTACTCACTGTCTTGGAAGTCCACGATTTTTCCACTGGACCACGAGTTCAGTTACTTAGCATAAGAATACCATCGGAAACAATGCATCAGATTATTTTGTCTTTGAAATCATCGTGAATAGCAAATAGAGAAAGGGTTTAGACGTGAAATAGTCTGGGCGCCGGCTATACTCTCCCCTGATGCCTTCGGGCTAGAACTCTATTTGGTGCAGAAAACTCCACCAGTGTACCAGAAGAGCAGAAGGGCACTTAATTGCCCGTCAGGTCCGAGAAGTCCATACTATACCTCAGCTTCTACGGATGTCTCGAGGGTATGGCGGTATACGTTATATATATTTTGGAATTAGTATTTTTCGTTGAAGCGGGCCTTGGTTCGAGTCCTGCTATCTCTTGATAGGATTTTTCAGGCATTTTTTAGGAAATGGATTTGAAGAAATTGTTATTGCTCCACAGTTCCTTTTGGTCATGTTTTGGTAAAGCGCATGTTAATAACGATTCTGTTTATGATTGGTGTTTTGGAAAAATCTTGAAATTTACTGAATGGGATGAATGAGGGTTAATAGACCCCTTTTGAGTTTGTTTAAACATACCGCTGTGTTCTTTGATCACAGACTCATTTACTCAGGGTTTGCCTCATGTCAGTGTCAAAATGTTCACAAGTACCAAAGACAAAGCAAGGGATGCACAACTTCAAACAAAACAACCACTTTAAAATTCCACGAAAATTCAAATAAAACACGTGAATATTCTAGACAAAAAGGAGGCCGACCCTGAGCAAGAGAACTCGAAACTGGAGTATTTAAATGCATAGCTGAAACAGTGAATGACAGGTAATAGCAGTAAATGGAGGTAGACGGTATAGGGTCTAATGGTCTCTTATGCAGTGAAATATGTAAACCTTACTAGTTCAAAGCCGCAGGTTTTGTATGTGAAAGCAAGGTCCATGCGAGAATATACCATGGAAGATGAAGGTGATTGCAGAGTAGACCAGATTTCATATGACTGTGAAAAGCTCGCTGCTCGGTCCGTGCCGTAAGCGTGCCTTGCGATCGTGATGTTTTCTAGTATTTTGTCGTGCCTTGACCGTGTCACGACCGTGCTCCTTCCGCGAACTTTTCAGTCATAGGAAATCTGGTCTAAGATGCATAGGTGGATGAAGGTAGTTGGTTGGTGGCTGATGATCTTTTCGCAATAATTTCTCTCTACACTTAACAAACCTAGCTATCATTAAGCTCGTGGTTACGCTATAAGGGCAAGATTTTTGCGCAATACCATCCAAGACAGGCGTTGCGGAAGATTGTGGTGAATTCAAATTTTCAGGCGTTTCCGCCGAGATGCAAAAAATGACAGATTGTACCTAAGTCTTCAATTCTGTTCCACGTAGCAACAAGCCTGTGGCTGCTAATTTTTTATAAATTTCATGCAGGAAGTTAAATATCATGTATGCAGACCTCATGCAAAGGCAGCTAAATTTTCTTAGTTTGACGTAATTCATGACAGTATGACATGGTAGCACTGTAGACCACGTTTCGTGGTCAGTTCTTCTGGCTAGCCGCTGGGCTTCCTTCAATGGCTTTGTTTGCAAGCCTGATTGTTACCTTAAAAGCGTGTTAGCAGACAAACAGACAAGTATTATTAATTATCTGAAAGCAAATGGTCGAAGCGAGGCCTTCAGTAATATTGACTTGGATCATAATGTCAAATTTGTTTTTATGGTTTTGAATTCAGAAGGAAGTCTTGAGTTTCCATCTTATCAAGCTGCTCTGCGGTTTTGGTGATTTGGAAGGTTTTTCAACAGTTAACGACAAAATTGTTATTCTATTTCACACGAGTGGTGATGACGATGCATGGCAGTGTTTCTAGTGCTAGTGTTGATAACAATGGTGTTGATGGTGTTGATGGTGGTGATGATGATGATGGTGATGATGGTGATGATGATAACGGTGATGATGGTGATGGTGATGGTGGTGATGATGGTGATGATGATAACGGTGATGATGATGACACTGATGATGATGATGATGCTATTGCTGCTGCAGCTGCAGCTGGTGACGACGACGACAACGGTGATGGCGATGGTAAAGATGATAATGATGACGATTGCGATGAGATAGTATCTTCACCTTTATGAACAGCGCAGCCAGTTCTAGTCTCGTAAAATTATTTAGTTGACGTTTATTACATCCGCTGCCTCTCGTGAGCAGTCCCCTCTGTTGTCAGGAACAAAATCTTTTTACTTTTACTATTTTAATTTCTATGAATTACACGAGAGTTATATAGTACAAAATGAATCACTACTTACAGGTTCTGACAAAGGAAATGATGTGCGACTTGATAACAGATAATCTTTCAGTCTCAATTTAAGCCCATAGTTTTTGTTTCATTTTTGTCATAACGATTGAAAAGTATTAACTCGAATTAAATCAGACGGCTTTCAGCCGGTGTTAAGATATTAATGGTACAACTGTTCTACTGATCCTGACGCACGTGATGATTTCGGTAAAAAGAATAAGGCACAGTTACGATTGATTGAAAATTCTAGAATCAATCCAATGACGGGTTATCGTTGCTACCATCTAAATATTTGACTCGGGCAATCCACGTGCAGCGAGTTTCGCAATAATTTTAGAATCGTATCTCACTGCGAGCCAGAAGATGCGCAAGACATTATCAACCACGTTTTTTAAAATGAGGTTTTAATGGAGACATTTAGCTTAAACGCAAACAGATTGCTAGATGCTCACTTGATATTATATTTAATGGTCGCATTTCAATATTAGCATCATTAAATTAGGATTTTTACGCAATGCGCTTTTTGTATCACCGAATGTTGCCTCCTGGAGAATACAAGAGAAAAAGTACAGAAGCTTGTAAAGGGTGCTATAGGCTTGATATAGAGCTCTATGATATGCGCAGTCTATAATAGTTTACTCGCTAGTGTCCATAAACATGTGCAGAAAGATAATTGTCTGGACCCTAATTAATCAGGTCGAAAAATGTCCTGTTAATGGCAAGATTGATGGTCATCACTTAACTGCTCAATTAAAATAAGTAATTTCCAAGACATAGAATTCTAACTGGTGCAAACTCGATAACGAAAAGTCATTACAATTAAGATCTTGATGCGCGCCAAGACTAACGTTCCAAAATCAATTTGTTCAGCTGTCAAAATGGTATCGGAGTTTTAGTATTGGTATAGCGCAAACATGTTGTTTTCAACAATATAAATGAATTGTGGCTAACCTGACGATCCTGCTAGGCAGTAGCCAATTTCCGAAATTCAAGATAAAGAAAATGATAAAAACGGACAGAATATAGGATTACCGGAAGAATTGATAATCATGCAACAAGAAAGTGATGGACAGTTAATTAAGACCAGTTCCCACGCGCTGTCAGTCAAACATGATCTTACAAGAATCATGTTTATAAAAGGCTCAGCGACCGCGCACCTAGGATAGCCAATCAAAATGTAACTACCGAGATCGGAAGGCAGCTGCAATGTGATGAAATTTGGCTTAGAGATTTTGACGATATCGCTCTGAATTCAGATCAAAAAGCATTTTCAGTTATCTTTGTCCCTATTAAAACTAAAAAAATTTACATTAAATAAATTTTTTGAAAAAAAAAATAAGTTGATTGTAAACCCGCTTTAGAAATGTTTTCTTATGTAAAAACAAAACAAAACAAAACAAAAATGGATTATCCAATGTCAGACTTTTCTTCTTTTTATTTTTCCCCGTTTTCTTTTCGCACATGTATACTTTCACTAAGGTAACATAAGCCGCTCTATTCCTCACAGACAATCTGATACTACCGACTCGTATCCCGGGGACTTATTTACTGTTAGACGTCAAAACTTTTAAGAAAGATCTTATATATTCAAATAAAATTTCTATAAAATTCACTTTATAGGCTTGTGTGCTGCATAAAAATGCTCTTTCCTTTAGCACGCAGTCTTAATGATTCAAGAAGTCGTGACACCAGGAACCATTTGTCCACAGACGACAATCCTGATGTTAAAAGCCGCAGTTATTAGACAATATTCTTATATTGTTTTAGTTAATGAATGTTTGAATTGCAATGGCTTCCGTAGTGTTGGCACTAATAATTATGACTAAGGAGAGTAAATGTTTACTAGTTAAGATTTTGTGTTCAAAGCGCAATGACTTGGCAAGAATTTCATGGCGTACATTGTACATAAAAACGGTAAGAAAATCTTGTAAAATACTATTACTATTATTATTACTAAGATGATCTTCCAGTTACCAATATGACGTTTTCATTCACTTAAATGAATTGCTTAATCGAACATTTTTTGTTAATCCCGTGTTTGTAATGATTGGGATGTTGCGGTATTTCAATTTTCTTGACATCTGAGTCCGGCCAGATGTGCCGGACTCAGATTTGGACTTCATCTTGGTAAAGGATTAATGATCCCAAGTTGAACTAAATGATGAATGATATTTCATTCAAACTCTCGTATCTTGTTATCAAAAATTTCAGAAAATGTCTGTTCATTTTTGTCTTTAGTTTAATACAGCATTCCATTCGAATCTACTTTCGCGCCAATTTCACAACATCAGGTTCGGACGTGCACGTGTGTCGACAAACGTGCACCACTTTGCATATGTAAGCCAGCAAATAGCCAATCAACGCAGTGTGATAAGCATCAGACCTTAGCGTTAGTTTCAGGGGCTGAGTTACTACTTGGACTCGTTGCTGCAGATAACGGGAGGATCTAGAGTAATCGAGACGTGAACTGAGTCGTGCGTTAATCACATTTGAGGGGATTTCATACTGATAACAGTACATGCTATCCGTAAGTTTTGGTGTCAGTTTTTTCGTCGTAAAACAAAATAACAATGCTCTGCATTGTGCGTTTTTACAGACTAACATGATAGAGATTGTGATAGGCAGCTAAAAAATTAAGAAAGTGCTATTTTCGGGTTCTGAACATAGTTCCACGCTTATCAGGAGCAGCCGAGAAGACAAGAGAAACGGTAGGATAAGCTTTCTTTTTCTCATTACTTCTTTTTGTTCTTTTTGAAGAGAAAGCCTCACTGACAGAACTTATGTAACCGGTAACTACAGAAAACTATCTGTTTTCGATAAAACTAAAATCGCCTCTCTCGCGCGCAGTGCCAGTTTTTGAGAAAACATTAGATATCTGTACACAGTTTCGCAAGCACGAAGCCATTCTGAAATCGCAGTCTGTAACCTGAGAATTACCCAAATACTCGGAGACGAATAAAAAGAATGTTTTTGAAAGTAGATTGAACTCTTTGTCCCATGGTTAAATTGTTTATAAAAGTATCAAATTTGTGCTTTACGTATGATAAACTTCTGTTTGAAATCATGTTTATTCTGTTGGTGCCAAATTGAAATGATATACTTTGCGTTCTTTACACACCTTTGTTAAATTCATTTTCTGTTCAAATTGTACTCATCTAACTTCCGGAGTGTAAGAGAACCGTTATGTGTACATGAGGGAAATAAAAATTCTGCAGAGTGATAAGTTTAACTAAACACCAATTTAAGTGACTGGCAAGGTCATACTTCCGTACCGGTTGTCTCAGCCCATTGATTAAATACTCGAAAAGCAGAGATTCTGAAACTCATTACTGATCAGCTATGAGTACCATGGGAAGGGAAGCGAAGCTAGTCTCTTATTCAGGCCAAAATCTATCAGCAGTCTGATTATTTTGACTAATAATGCGGCCCGCCTGTCTACTTTCATATACGCTGTACACCCCTGCAGAACATTCTCCACTGAGGCATACCGTAGTCTATTTTTAGCAAGGTTTTTTTCTCGGTAAAAGAAGACAACGGAGGGATTATGATACGTTAATCCCACTCCTATAAAGAAATACCTTTTAGAATGACTTAGTATTATCTGAGACAATAGTTGTACTTTCTTCAGCTTATATGAGGGCCATGGATCTTGCCCTCATTTTGTCGCGAGGCAATATGCCAAGGAATTTAAAGATGACTGGTGTTCTATCTGCTGCGATATTTTCCGGGTGTCCGGGGAGTTTTGGACCAGAATGTCGTAGATGCATAGTGCAAACTAGTGGGAATCAGCCCTGTCGGCTGGGAATCGACCGGGTTGTTTTAAGGCTGATGTACCCGACACCTGGAACGACAGCAATAACTAATCATTATACGCGCCGAATAGTGACCAAAACAAGAAAGCAAACGACTTTAATTGCTTTTAATTGCGCC
The DNA here is from genome assembly GCA_011800005.2 of Stichodactyla mertensii. NCBI lineage: Eukaryota > Metazoa > Cnidaria > Anthozoa > Actiniaria > Stichodactylidae > Stichodactyla > Stichodactyla mertensii. The sequence continues at coordinate 10,690 of JAAAQI020047343.1, read as the reverse complement.
GGGCTATGTGTAGAGCTAGAACCAATACCTCCTTTATTTTCATAAGATCTTAAATTATCTTAAGGAACACCTCATTGGTGGACTCCGAGGCTTGTTTCATCAAGGCTTCTCTTTGGATTATGGTACAGCCAAGGACTGTCACATTAATTGATCCCAGAGGATTTTTTCTTGATTTTGTTCACGAATTCCTTTGTATCTCAAAGATTCGTATATAGGCTATCACAGAGGATATAATCTCCAAAAGGTCTAACATGAGACACAAGGACTAGCTTATGAAAGACTTGAACAATAAGTGACGTCGGAGGATCTTTTGTTTTCTGGTACTTTATTAATAATTCTCAGAAGCTAACCAATTACAGCTCGTTAAAGTATAAACACAGTAGAAAAGAACACAGAAAAATGGCTTTGTCATTAACTCGACAAACACACATGCTGTAGTGGTGGTCACTCAAGGATGGAAGCGAATGTTAGTCATACTCTTACTAACGAACATCATTGAGGTGCTGTACGCACAACATCCAGTGAAATCTGCAACCCTTTGTCAAGCAATGCTGTAATCATACGAGTGAATATGATCGAGGCAGTTGACCGGATGTGCGCAGTGAGTTATTTGATCTCACGGCTTGTATCTATCCGTGTCAATCGCCTGTCAATAAAGCCTATTCTAATTAATGTTGCTCTCGTGATTGGCTTCATTGTTCATTCCTTTACACTTCATGCTCAAGGTCATTCACTAAGCGAATGAGTCCAGAACTAAAGATTTATTGTGCACTTTTGATTATCCTACAGCCAGGCAGCTCATCATCAGACATAAACAAGTACTGAAGTCGTATTTGTGTATAACTTTGAAGCATTCCACAAGCATCTTGAACAGAAGTCGAACCCAAATCGGTAAGTGGGACAAAAAAGAGTTCTCATGTCCTCAGGAAATGAGAAAATTCTTTCTAGCCCTCGTGTATTCTACGATCAGATTCTTCTTCCGTCACATCGTCTCAACTTTTATCAGAGTAGTTAGGCTACTATAGGTTTATTACCCTTGATAGTAGAACCGGTTAAAGTGTCAGAAGTGAACAGTGTGTCACTTGGTAGGTGTTGCATTCTTCGGCCAACTTCATGAATTATTCTACCCTCACTTAGTGTAAACACCTCTGAACGTGACTCTTGTTAGGCTAAACAAATTCATATTCATGGTTGAGGAGAGAGAGGCTCTTTGTACTAGTGATACACCTCATATGATTGATCGCCTATGTCCGTTCCACGGACTCATCCAAGTTTTTTAACTTTTCACAGGAGCGCTAGGATGACGCTCAGAACAACAACAGAACAACTTCTGGATTAATCTTTGCACGGAGAACTGAAATGAATCGATTATCGACCGCAATGGGATCTACACTGAGACCAAGAGGATACTCATGGTGGTTGGTTTTGACAAGCTTGGTTTTAATACAACTTATAACGCACTCTCACGCTCAAGGAACAATCTGCTCCGGTAAGATTAAAGAAACTCCAACTACACACAACACGTATTTCCCAACGCATCGTTCACCGGTGAGAATGATCTCTCCCGTGTTTTATAATTTTCGTAACCGAGGAATGCAGCGCCAAAGAATTATACGCAGGACATCAGGCGCCAAGACGCTAAGCTTCGGGCCTGATGTCTCGGAATTCATAATGATTATTTATTACATGTAAAGGTTACTAGATTTCAAGTGAAATCAATTATCTTGTCGATTTCAAATTAGCTGTATCTTATGCCTTAACACATCATTATACTTCAGTGTGTGTATGATATCATTGCGTGTGGTGTTACTATTCTCTGCCTTCGACATTTTTATTGAAAAAGCCGGCAGCTATTCAGAAATAACTTTTAAGTGATCTTTGTTGATGCCGACGTGAAGTCACTGCCTCAGATTATGTGAATTTCTCGTGGCTCTGCTTACGTAAAAGAAGCGGAGTGCTTTCACGGCCGCTGCTACCGGATGCCATCAAAATGACATATTCTGGAAGGAATATTTACAACAAAGTTGGCACAACACTTTAGGAGAGCTACATCTTTTTATTAATAGAATAAGACAATCATAACTTTCAAGTTATTAGTATTAGCGACAGTCTATCTTCGGTATTATTATTATTACAATGTAAAAGCCGCTTTCGACACTGAGTTAATAAACTGTTTAGGGCAAGACAACTGAAAACACTCAAAGACAGTGAAATCACTCAGTCACAACCGAGTTCTTTGTCCCTAGTCATTTAGACCTATTACCTTTTTACTAGCGCCTGAAATTCATTTTAAAACACAGGAAATATGTTTATTTATTAATACGATTACTATCGTAGCGTCTCTGTAAAATAAATCAAGCTTACAAGCTGTGCAAATGCGCAAATGGATAAATATATGATATGGTTGGTAGCTGGAGGACTGAAAATGACCATAGTGGAGTTCAATGTTATTTAAGTAGATAAATTATCAAAAGGCGGCCGAGTAATCAGTTAGTTATGCTTTTATTTTGCCGTCCTTTTTATTCAAAAAGCCCGACTATTAACACCAGAAGAGGAGATTCATTTGACCCTAAATGTTATTGTCCAGAAGCCGAAATTTCAATAATTCGGGTTCCTTCAGAATAACACACTCGGGATCTTGGGATAGTCGGTCATTTCGACTTCCTACTAGCTGTGTTTTAATCTAGCATTTAGAGCCAACAATCTAGAGTCGTTTAATAATATGATAGGTTGTGACCTGCTATCGAAGAACTGCAGGTAGTCCTTCTATGACCAATAGAAGACGAGACAAGCAACACTGAAGAAAGAAGTTTCACCGTCTCTTATTTGGATTCACAAATATTTACCAATGTTTATCCGCCCAAAACACCACAAACTATTCAACTGAGAATACACTTCGAGCGAAAATTCTGACAGCACATGTTCCCTAAAATAGTTCTGTAACAGTCAACTATGACACAGGCCGAGGCGTGTTGTTACAAGATATTTTTCTTGAACCTTTCATTAACTTTCAAGGTAACTGAAGCTTAAGGTTTCAAATGATGTTAAAGGTTTCTCGATGCAAACGTCCCAATCTCTGACAGCTCTGCTGTGCTCTCGGTGAAAACGTGAAAGGAAACGCTTTTGTCTAGAACAAGGAAATGCCTCTCCACAACACGTCAATCACCCACGTTCTCCAACTGTTTTTACTCCACAATCTTTTCCGCAAACTTCAACCTAATACCTAGCATGAAGTCTTTCCTCTTAGGTCTATCCTTCTGCAACATCTGAACATTCCCATGCCTCGATATTTTGTTTCTTAAGCTAAAAGAAAGATGAACAAAAGCTGTCCACAAACGTTTGTCTTGTCTGTATGATGAGTGACATCTATTGTTTCCCGTTATTTAGGCCAAGAGCTTTGGTTGTTTGTTTTTGCCTTCGATTACGAAAGTCAAAAACCATTTCTATTTCTGAGTGCTAAAAGCCATGAACGATAACACCAGAACTTCAAGTAATTGTTTTTTCAGAGAGATTTTTGTTGTTTTAATATCTTCAATGCTTGTGCGATTCCTCAAAAGCTACGATTGTTGTATTGCTAATTGCTAGAACCTTTTTATCTCAGTTGAATATTCTTGTAGTGTTGATACTCTGTCTCACATTTTTCTGTTATTAAACTATTTCTTAAGCTTTCCTGCCTGTGAGGAATCGTCAAATGCTGCCAAGTGTTTTTTGTAAAGACTTTTTCCAGAATCGACAGCAGAAGTTTTTAATCATTGGAAAGTTTCTTACTTGATCAATAAAAAAGTGACAAAAAACAACAGCTTTAAGCGTTCTTCGTTTAAAAGCATTTGATGTATAGAAGATGACGCATTAACGCAGAAGAGTTCTAAAAATTCCCTGCTAGCAGTTCTAAAAATGGCTCTGGTCAACACCTAGAAGCTCATTTTTGTTTTTGCTTCGCCAGAAGCATTCCATTATCTCTTGTTATCATAAACTCTTGTCAAAGAAACAGTTTCGAAAAAATTCCCAGACTTAAAATGTTTGTTTTTTCAAGCATATTCCATAGATCTCTGGGTCAATCTGATACCATGACGGGCTCGTTAAGTAGATCAGAAGGGGGCCTGAAGCAAGGCCAACTCCCAGTAGCGATGGTGTCGATTGCCTGTCTAGTTAATTGCTTCTTGCTGCTGCTGCTAAGAGTAAGTTTGGACAGAGATCTAATCAGGTGAACTTACAGATAGTTTAAAAATGTCATCGCACTCGAGAGCTTTCGAAAAGGGTCACTCCTACAGCTTGGGGCTTGACATTTCTAAGTTTAATGCACAATGTTGATACCGTTTGTTATTGTTTCGTGTTTCTATTGTTCCTAAAATACTAGCGGATAGTGCTCCCCACTGGCTTCAATACTGGTTCCAACAATGAATTAAGAAAAGAGCTTACGTAGGTGTCTCCCTTATGGGAGATTTTCCTTACTTTCACAGCAATCGAACCAACAATCTCTACAAAAGACAATGACATTGTTTTATTTTGGAAAAAAATCACTCGAAAACCAATCTCCGGTGTTATGTCACCAATTATGATCCAAAAATCAGGTGTTTCCAAAGCATACAAAAGGCTTTTGCTTGTTGAATCTATTTGTTTTATTCCAAAGACAGCACAACACATTGGAATAATCAAGTACATGACAACATACGAATTTTATCAATCGTTCAAATAGTCAACACGTTGAGACAGAAGGAAATCGAATCCCAAGTCTTCCACGTGGTCAGACGCCAGGTATTAAACTGTGTCTTGCTACGATTTGACCTTCGTTTCAACGCTTACCATCAGGACAGTCGCGAAGTCCATCATTTCTGTTCCATCTTGACTCGTAAGACAATGGAAAAAACAGAAGTTGAAAGCTGATCCCCTTGATGTGAGGATTGATTGAAAACGAAGCGGAAAAATATTAGTTTTCCCAAGAAAATGAAGAAACCATACTTGGAGGCTAAAATAAACTTCGCCTGTACCCAAATTATTTTGCAGAAACGGCTTCTATTGAATAATCGTTTACCTTACAATTGATTTTGTTTTCTGCGCACGGGATTTTTCCACACATTTATTAACAAAGTAAATAAACGTTTGTTATCATTTTTTTCGACGTTTTTCCGAGTGCATTTCGTGGTGAGCGATATATCACCAAGAGATACCTACTACACGTTCCAGAGATTTAGCCCTGTCCAGGTTCTCAGACTTGAGTGCCCTTCTTTTCACTTTACAATGGAAATTAATACAAATCCTCTTATGCTTCTTTCGTAAACAAGCAAACCCACACAAGGAGGGCATTTTTGGCTGGATTTTCTGGCAAAGTGCTGTTTTCACTTTTTTAATAGGAATTCGATACAAATGCGCTTTTTTCACGCTGTTTTTCATTTTCTAATGACGTTTATCAAGTACGAAGCATTCCTTGGGGCTAAAACTAACAAGTCATGTTTTCTTTTCTCTTCTAGCTTTTCTTTTCTTTTGCTACGTGCTTTTTTTCACTTTCCAATTCAATCTCTTACAAAAAATTAGTTCAGGACAAAACTTCCGGATTGTTTTTAATCTGCGATAAAACCCTTTTTAAACTACACTAAGAACCTTTTTAGAATTGTTTGTACATTATTTCGCGTGCATCAGGCGATTTTATTTTTTCTCCAGAGGCAATTAATAAAAAATAATTAGTGCTACTCCAAAAAGAATCAGTTTTTTCAAATTCATATATAAAGTCAAGTACTACGTGTTAAGTCTTGAAACCTTAGCCACTACTGTAAGCAACCTAGTCGATAAGGATTGTTTAAGGGACTATAATGTCACAGTGTCAAGAATAAATCTTGGTTTTTGGCAACAAGAATCGATCTATGGTACTTAATTGGTGTAGCTATCAGAATTGTAATGAACCCAGACAATTTGTCTAGGGATCCTTCGCGAAACTACTAAATGATTTAAGTAACACTGCCATCAAATTCCTTTTCTTACAATCTTGAGATAACGTCGATTAATAAAAGATTTCAAATATGCCGGAATAAACATCTTAAGGGATTTGTCACATCAAAACTTTGCCCTCAAAATATCAAACTGCCTATAGCGACCACGTTTGGTTTAGCTTTAGATTACCTGGCCGTCTAAAATGAAGACGTCAGAGAATAAACCTCTATATATCGACCACATTTGATGGGCATTCTTTGCAACTGAAGGTATAACCATAAGGTCGCTTTCTAAGGTTCCCTTGTAATTGAAGGCTAATAAGCCTCTCTAAATCGACCACAAATGATGGGTATGAGGTATGGTCGCTTTTTAGGGTGCCCTTGTAAATGAAGGCTTATAAGCCTCTCTATATCGACTTTATTTGGTGGACATAAGTTATGGTCGCATTTGGCCAGGGCAAGGACTGCAAATCGTTACTGACCCAAAAAGAAACAACAATGATTGAGTTTTTGTCTTTTCGATAGCGACTATGTGACTAAATGAAATCAGTCTGTTTGGACGTCCAAACAGACTAAATGAGATCAGTCTGTTTGGACGCTATCGATTTACGTGTCGCGTCTGGTTTTCTAGACTAGTTAATGCAATAAGATAATCGTTCCATGGACTACGGCACCTATCACATTATCCTTAATATTAATGCTTCAATTCGGGTATTTCTCCATTAGTTGGTTAGAACTTATTTATTAATTAACATTTCATAGGCCTTGCTCGATAGGCATGACCCCACAGGTCTGCGACAGGACCGATATTTTTACAATACTTCAGAAATCCTTATCAAATGTTTCAAATGTTTACGACACTACATGTGTTTCTAAATGCGGCCCTTTCGTTTCACTAATAACTTGATCATGGCAAGAGTGCAGATTATCAGATCTTATCTTAACAGCATTACTACCGGTATGGCGGATAACATCATCTCAAGAGCATTCCACTTTGCATCCAAACACCATATCATAATCGACATTTCCAGCCTTTATAAATGTGTAAACTATTTATCAAGACACTTCAAAACAAAAACAAACAAACAAACAAACAAAACAAAAAACAAAACAAAACAAAACAACAAACAAACAAACAAACAAACAAACAAAACCGAAGCCATAACTTCAATTTCGGGTTTTACTGAGCCAGATGAAAGATAATTCCTACTTCAAATGCTGATTCGTATGTGGTACAAATACAGTTTCTCGACTATTTGGTTTTAACATTTGCAAAATTTTGCATTAAAAGATCGCTAAGGATACAAAACCCAAATGAAACATACCAAAATAGATCAAGTAACAGATAATTTCTTAAAATGTCAGTGTACTTCCAACTTATATCTAGTAGTAAAGCCATCGAGTACATACACGAGAATATGTGCAGTGTATACGGTAAGAAGATATTTTCATAAGAAATTTTTGTTCCGATCCATCGACATCGTAGTGTTTTGTTAGTTATTTAAAGAAGTTTCCTATAAATATCGTCGTTTGACCTAGGTTTGCAGACGAAAAATGCGATATCTTAGGTCCCCAGATTGTATAGATATGGGTGCCTCTAAACTACAAAAACAGTCGATAATTATCGCCAATGTTATCTACGTCGACCGGCCCATACCAGCTGGCTCACTAAATCGCGACAGGAGAGTCTTTTAAAAGTCTAGCCAGTAAGACAAACAAATTCTATTTTTCAATCTTGGTAAATATAATCTGAATAGATCTCTCATTCATCCTCTCCATTTCTCCCATTTCTCATGTTTTTTTCAAAATTCTTACTTGCGCATGCGCAGTACACTACTGGTCACGTGGTTTGAAAAATATGCTTGGAACAATAACTGACCCTGTTAGTAAGATGCTGGTTGTATCCTGTCCTTAGGAACACCTTAATCCCTCTAGAGGGGCCAGCTAGTTTCTTATGTCGAGGAATTTACTAACACGCGATGTACACTCGATCAAGCTTTTGCAGTAAAATCATTTTTCAAAGTCTCAGCTAAAATAAATCCTCAAAATATTAGTCCTCAGTTAGCTTTTGCTCTTAGGAATTTAAAAAATAAAATTCTAGAACTCGAATGTTTGATACAAACAAAAGCAAGTAATTGAATTTTTAGGGGAAACAATTTTGAAAATTGTTATCATTTTTCATGATTTGTTTCTGTTTTTTCCTATTGTTTTTGGTTCGTGTTTACGTTGATCTAAAGGCTTTTAGCTGTTAGCAAAATGTGAGCTTCGTGTGTGATGCTACCACAAGCGCACCATGGACATCGTCAGGGGACAAGCATCCCCGCTTGGAAGCTTTGTTTGTGCACCGACTACAGCAGAATTGTGGATAATTAACATTCCTTTGAAAATGCCCACCTTGAAGATAACTAACAATCCACTGCACCGTACGACTCATTAAAAAATCGAAGTTCTTTTAACCAAGAAGAGAGAGAGAGAGAGAGAGAGAGAGAGAAAGAGAGAAAGAAAGAGAGAAAGAAAGAGAGAAAGAAAGAAAGAAAGAAAGAAAGAAAGAGAGAGAGAGAAAGAAAGAAAGAGAGATAGAAGGAAAGAAAGAAGAAATAAGAGAGAGAGAGAGAGAGAAAGAAAGAAAGAGAGAGAGAGAGAAAAAGAGTTACAGAGAAAATAAGAAAGAAACTTTCGGAAAGAAAGAAAGAAAAAAGGAGAGAGAGAGAGAGAGAGAGAAAGAAAGAGAGAGAGAAAAAGAGTTACAGAGAAAATAAGAAAGAAACTTTCGGAAAGAAAGAAAGAAAAAAGGAGAGTAATAGAAAAAAAAAAAAAAAAAGAAAAGAAAAGAAAAGAAGTATGATCAAAATATCGAATATGCAGCGACCGCTTATTCTTTACCCCAGAACTGAAATCTTCAATCATGCTAGATACTAAATAATTAAAAAATATTTGGCCATATTTAGCAGGGAAACAGAAATGTTATTTTATGAGCAAATCATTGAATGCAGTAAACAAAAAAAAAAAAAGGAAATCTGCGCAAAAGGTTGAATTAGTTAAATTTATGTCACATCCTTGACGTCAAGTACTTTCCAGTTAACCACATCGTTGAACATCTTTGTCCGGCTTAGTGCAGATTCTTGCTCAATATTATTAGTTTTGTAATCAATCGCTATGAGGGAAAGACGTTTTCCGAGGATCGTTAAAATTAGATAAATACAGACGTTCGGAATTTGTTTTTCTCTTGAAAGTCTAAAAATGTCCAAGAAACGAGATGCTTTTTAAAGGCGTGAAAGAATGCCGTATCTAAAGATCTCAAGATGACATAAATTTCATGGTTTATGTGGGAGGTTACCAGAAGAGAGGAAGTCGCCCTAGAGTTCAAGTCAGTCTGCCGGAAGTGACGAGACTAAAACCGATGCTCCCTTAGGATAATTACGAACCACTCACTCTGGTTGGAAGATATCGCGTTGACTATTCCCCGCTAACCTTTTGCCCCCCAAAAATCACAAAAATACCTGACTCACATCTATTTATATTTAGTAATACTAATCTGAACATCAAACCCAGGATTTTCTGCAGCATTGACGTAAGAAAAACTAAGCTTTTCCTTTAAATTATCTTTGTGTAACATTGACGGTTTTATATTTTGGTTCGATTTTAAAATGAAAAAATTTTCCTATACTAATGTTTTTTAAACAATCAAACGTGGTTGAGTCTCCTCCAGTATTATTTTCATGTCGATGATATTCCAAAAAGGGTTTAATAGAGTTTCCCTCTAGATATCAAATTCATTCCGTCTCATTATATCAAATTTTCGGTCACGCAAATTTTATATCCACTTTAAGCATCAACAGAAAATAATTCTGTCTTACAAGTCCTCTTTTGAAGTATTCAAAGTATTAAAAAGTTCGATTGTATAGGACTCCATACATCTTGCACATTCATTACTGAAACTTCTCAAACTGTACGAGCCCTAGCTTACAGATTAATATTCCCAAAAATACCGTAAGGAATCGGAATTTGGATGTGTCTAAACCAGTAAAATTAAAGGCACTTTAAGCTGCACTCGTGCGCATTACAATCACGTTCAATGTAAGATTTCACTTCCTCTGTAACGGTCACTCAAGGTGAATACAAGACAAAAAGAACAATGAATGTATTGTCCCTTAGAATGCATTACTGTTGTATTTTATTATACGAAAACTAGGTTTGAAAGGGGTATACTGTCAGTATATTTGTGAAGTTATATAATATAGTTAGTTATTTGCATGAAGTGGCAAAACCAATGTTGCATATCAGAGACATAAAATTTAGGACTTATGAGTGAAAAGGATTCTGGTAAAATGAGTGAAACTGCATTACAGCAGATTATAGTAAATTCACAGTATGTCTGGATAGCATCAATTTGAGTGCTTTATATGCACAAATTCAACAGAAGCGTAGTAGAATTTAGGGCATGTGCTTGCAACATTACAGACCAGTAATTTTTGCTGATAATTTGATAGTAACTGTTTCAAAACTTGTACTAGCATGTCGCAACTTTTCCCGAATTGAAATAGTATCAATATCCACTGCCATGAGATAATACAAAATTATATGTACTAACAAAATGGTGATATTGATATGTTGCCATCATCATGTGACATTTTTTGACATCATCAGTGATATTATGATGTCATCATAAATATGTCTTATTATATAGATATGAGTGAGATACTGGAAAATAAGCCATTCGTAAACATGATACGAAACTACATCCGGGAACCCAGTGACATATTTTC
>JAAAQI020047232.1:0-18184 GCA_011800005.2 Stichodactyla mertensii | reverse complement strand
CTCGAAGAAAGCAATTTTCAAGAATTATAGCAATGCACAATGCATATTATGGGCCTTACGAACTATTTACCCAGAATGCTCCTCGGTCTTACCTTCGATGATTTAACCTTTTGAACCCGACAACGTTTTTTCAATTTGGTGTATTCACCAGTAACGTTCACCAGGAAGTTGGCGACATCAGTTGCCCATGCACAGCGCGCAAGTTTGCGCAGAAAGTTTTCGTTCACAGCACCGTCAAAGGTCAGCCATCGCGATTACAGAGTGAGTGGTTGTTTGACATAATTATCCCCCGTCGTATAATATTCATACCTCGTACTGGCGTATCTTCTAACACTAAACGACAATTTTTGTACCTCCCAAGTGAAGATGCAGGCTTCAACTGAACCAGGTGATTGTACATATCATCAATGACTTGAATCACAATCGTGATCGCATTAGTACACAATCACATCAATACTTATCGAACAGCAATAAAATGTAATAGCTGTACCAAATGAGTGAGTAATTATCGATCATTCATTCGGCTGGACACTTCACTGTTAGGTATTAGTTGTTTTTATCTTGTCAACAGTAATTATTTAATATCCTCTGTGAAACTCCAATGGATGACTGTATATACTGTCAGCCCGAGAATTGTACTAGAAATTGAGTGACTTTCTGCAAGACTTCCCGTCATGCACTGCCTTGAAGTTGCACTCACTGATGAGCTTTCTAAATTACAAAACCTAGGTAAGTGGGTTGGATAGAGGACGGGTTTTAAGTACACCTAAATTATAACATACTAACGCTAATTTGTCACTAACAGCACCAAAATATCCAGTTATAAAATATGTTTATTTGAGAATGACGAAACTGAATGCTCTGCATTCACTACCGCCGTGTGCGCATGTCTATCTTTCCTATAACGCGTCCCACATGGAACAAAGACACAAATAGGAGGACTAGTTCTGAGACCCTGGGTTCCAGAGGCTCTCCTACGACCGAGAAGCACTGGAGCGAGAGAGCCTCTGGAACCCAGGGTACAGTTCTGATAGAGAGTTGTGCATTTCTACCGATCATAGCAAGAGGTTAATCTTCCTTGGTCTAGGGGCCGACTAACCTCTCCCTTTCGGCCGAGCTCCCTGATTAGTCATTATGGATAGCGGTGTTGGAGTCGAAATCTCCAGCTGACCCGTAAATGGCTTCGCCCTGCCATACGACGCTTCAGCAATCGATGTCTGGAAGTATGGTCCCAGTTCAATCAAATAATGAAAATCAAACTATAATTTCATGATCAAAATTACAGAAGTAATGAATTGCAGTTGAAAATTTTTATGTTCAGTTAAGAAATCATGCCTTCATACGAGGATTATTTGGTAGCAATATGCAAGTTAACCAATACACCTTCCCGGAGTTACCCGTAATTCTCCTTGATTTAGCGCGTGCAAACGAGGTCAGGTCTGGTTAGGGGCAAAGTATATGAAGGAGACTTCGGAAATTAAACAGAAAACAAACAGCGTTTTGTCAAATGTGGATTAACATGCAAAAGGATGTAAATGGTTTTACCAAATAGAATATCTGAATAATTAAACTTTTCCTCTTCTTGTTTAGACACAGTAGACTATTTCCCTCAAAACTACAATCACTTTTCAATGTGTTTACTCCTGACCTCGCTGGCGCGCTCGAATCCTGAAGAATTGTGGGAAACTCCGGGAAGGAGCATGCTACAAGAGCCAAAGCCTGTAAATCGGAAATCTGTAAAGGAACTAACATTACGAGTTACGAAACTAATAATATTGATCCCGTGAACGATTATTTATAACATGTATGATGGGAAGACTTTAAAATCTTCCACAACATTCAAAACTAACAGTCCAAACTATATAACAAAAAATATAAATAAACTCTTAACTTTATTAGTTTTCCAACAATTTTTTACATCTAATAAAAGCACAGTCCACAACTTGCTTTTCTTCAAATTGAATAAATATGGCGCGCGGACAGAGGACTGAAGACGACCTGCGCCCCAGTCATGTGACAATACCTATCCGAACATTACAAAACCAAATACAATTACAAATCATGTGAATCGTGCTTAAGACTTTCAAAAACCTATATACAAAAATAACCAAAGCATTTGTAAAGACTTTGCAGAAATTTCGAACAATTCATTTCCCGCCAGGGGTTGCCAGGAGACGATATGACGTGTATACGCAATTATCTGCAAATAAGTCTAGATCTGTAATTATCAACTATTTTTATTCACATAAAAAGTGCTCGTGATCACTCTTGTCTTGTGATGCCAGAGGACCTTCATGACTCCACACTGAAGAGAAACAAAACACGTTTTTATCAGTTTCTTGTTATCAAAAGGCCATTCATCCCTGTACTCTCTCCACCATATCTGATGCAACAAAATGAGGATGTTGCTGCAATTTGATTGGTTAAATAACTTTATTTATTTTTATTGATGTCGTGCGTACCCAAACTGCCTCATCCTCAGGTCACCTCGGTTAGTCCCATAGACCAAGCCACACCCTACGACTGGATGCCAGAAGGCTGCGTTAACACTGACATGTGCACCTCCCTCTAAGTCTTCCTCATTCAGAACGATACTGTGGATAGGCTGTCAATCAATAAAGAGTTTGACAATTGATCAGGCATGCATATTAACGTCTATCAAATGTAACATTTCATCAATACGTTTGTACGTACCATTTTCAGTTCTGTAGCAGTTAATTTATTGCCTTCATTAGGGGTAAGTTTGAACACTTGTGCCATCATCTTAAACGAACCAAAATACATCAAAATGAGAAATCTTTCATTCCTTAGTGAATCTATTATGGATATCAGTCTACAAACCTGCTGTGATGTCAGATGCCATTGAATGTGCCTGGATGCTAACCCAACCACCACGTGAGTATTTAATGGTGAGATGCTGATGGAAATAGCATTAGGACCTGAAGATAAAGTACATGAAAACTTTAAGTACTATGCTAGAGAACGCTGCTGTGAGTTGCAACTGCTGTGTGCAAAGATGTGTTAAGAGAGTTGCCAGGGAGTAGAAAGATTATGTTCTGCAACAAGACAGATAATTTGATTACAACAAAAAAAACCCTCAGCAGATGCATATTGTTGGCTGAGAATGCCACACCATTTCCAACAATCTGGAAGAAACATTTACAGCACTGCAAAGGCTGTACTTATGACATATAATACCGTTGCACTGCTGGGCACATGGGATTCAATTGTTAAACTTCAAAAATCTTATCAGCATGTGAGTAAAATTTACACACTTCAGATTATCTATAAATGCCTTGAGTATGGTTTCTTTCTTTGCTTAATTCAAACCATTAAGATTAACATTTCTCAATAGTATGACAGTAGAAGTGGATGGAGCACTAGTTTCAACTATTTTACTTCTGCCTGCCTTTGAGACCAGGAGTAAAATCTTACCAAATTTCTTGGTAAATAGACATTGTCCAAATGAATTCGTCTTCAGTGAATACACTGCAAGCATGCCATCGTTGGGGAACCCTAAAACACTTGGAACAAAGGCTGCAAGAAGAGTACCATCGGCTGACATGTCACAACTAGCATCATTATGGATCTTACAGCAGGGAACTATCACGTTGCTTTTGGCTGAAAAGATTCAAATAAGTTAGGGATGAAAACTTCTGACATTTATGATTGCTTTAGAACCAATATCAATGCCTGATGTCCTTTTAAATGCAGCTTTGTGCCTTCCTTTCAAAAGTGCCTGGTTTCTAGGGTATTTGAAGTAAAGCTGATCAGATTTGAGGAAAATGAAAACAAGTGTGCGAGATCACTAGGAGATGGACAAAGCCCTTAAAATAAGTAAGAAACAGAATCAGCTACCTAGCCAGCAGTAATTCTTCACTTGGGAATTACTAATTACCAACCTCTTCAGGGGCATATCCAGGATTTTGTTCAGGGAGGGGTGCAGGGCACAAAGTCAGCCCAGGGGAGGTGCAACCCTCAGATTCGAAGAAAGAAAACATTTTGTATTGGGTATCTTCTAGGACAAAGTTTTGCTCCGAGGGGGGATGCGCACCCCCTGCACCCCCCTGAATCTGCTCTTAGTGTATTTTATGATTATATATTTTGTACAGACTTACTGTCTTTCAGATTTGGCATTTTCAGTTTAGAGTAGTCCCATAGTTGTAGTCTGTGAGTAGTGTTAATGATATTACTAGCAACTGCCCCTTCACCACTACCAGCAAATGCTCCAGCAATAGCTCGATTGATTGCAGTTCTAAGTGCCAACTGTGGACCCTCTTCATTGCCGTTAGCAATGACCACTGCAGTGTGAACATGTCTAAATGTGCGTGCTGTTGCTGTTGCTATGGCAGTACCAGAACCTTCTTGATTTGAAAGGGTTGAAAGACTAGAACTATGATTTGATCCATGTGTAACATAGCTTGTCCTGGAGCTTGCACTTCTCACATTGATGACAGAACCAACTCCAGATACATAACGATTGTCTTGATTACCTTCTTCACTGTCTGGATCTGTTGAAGATCCATATTGGACTGAGTCACTTCCAACCATATCAACTGAAACATGTGAATGACTCTCACTTTGAGAAGACATCTCCATTGGCAAGATGCTTATACTCTGGGAAATGTTATCATTTCTTGATCCACTAGTATTTGACTGCAGCAAATTATTAGAAAAATTTGAAATTCTACTTGAAGGTAAGGAACCTGATGCTGCTGAACTGTCTCCAGTAACTGTACTCAATGCTGATGTGCTAAATGGTAGAGACGATGATGAATGCTCAACAGATGGTGATGACTCAACAGATGATGATGATGGTGATGAGGAGGAGGAGGATGATGATGATGACAATGACGATACAGATCTTGTAGGTCCTCCAACTCTTCCAATACTCATACTTTCTGTGGTGCTGGGTGGATTGAACAATATATTAGAGCGTCCAACATCTGTGGGGTCACTATCCACCTCTGAGGTGTCAACATTCCATCCTCCGCTGTCACGATCTCTTGCTCGAAAAATTGCAAAAACGCCTCGGTAGTTCCTTGTTTGTCTTCTTCTTCTTCTACTGGATAGTCCTGTGTCTTCATTGGTTGGTGGTACTGGATAAGACTGAAATGGCTGTGTGTTTGAAGTAGATGGTCTATCCCTGCTAGTGCTAGTACTTTGTCCTCCTCTAGCTGTCTGTTGCATGACATACTGTGACACTTGATCACTGTCCAGCTGTGTACAGCTAACAGACTGTAAAAGTTGATCCACAGAAGCCTGAGTCCTACACCAGAACAACACACAGTAACAGTTTAATTACAAGATATGTGCAATATTTTAGGATTATTAAACTTATATCATTTTATGAAAGCCTGTGAAACTTACCTATTTCCCTGTTCATTGGTCTCCTGTAAACAAGCATAAATGATAAATCAATATTCACATACAAATAAAAATACTGTATTTTCCTTTATGAATGATTATAAGGATTAATCATCAGGAGCATCTGTCTACTAAGATGCATGTATACTGTAGACACCAGTATTACAACAGACAGCTCCTGTACAGGGACAGTACTCATGCAACCCTTACCGTGTTATTGAGGTTTGTGATGCCTGTCAAAATATAGTCACCTAATGGAGAAAACTTGACCAACCTAAAAAAATCATGTTTACATATACTTCAAATTCTCTAAACACCTCTTAACGTCTATTGATCATACATGTATCAGGTACAGCTGTACATAGCTAGATAGCCTAGGGGATAGGCTGGGTATACCGGTATACACAGTTATACCAGTACATCTGTGGGCTATAATTTACCTGACTTTTTCCTCCGTATAGTTTGTTTGTAGACATGCAAATGGTTGTGGCTGATCCCATTTCCAAAAGTATAGCTTATTGCTGGTTGCTATTAGCAACACACTGTCTGTTGGATGAAAGGCTATGGATGCAATGGCGGCTCTGTCTGGTGGGGTGTACACTTCAGATCCACCCTTAAAATCATAAATTTAACTCATCAATTAATCCTGCCTGAGCAGCGCTAGCTGAAGAGATAATCAATTACTACAGTAGTAAGTATATAGGTTATAAGCTGTCACCATATATGTTTTTGAAAATTATACTAGCTACCATATACTTCTCAAAGAAAAAGAATTATATAAAATCAACATTTCATGTTGACAATGTTCATGGAATATGTCTAGGATTTTCTATCAGCAAAGTCACTTTTCCATTACCATTCATTAGCTCACCCACACTAATGTGCATGATATCTAATGAGAGCATGGTCACCAGCACCCTACAGAGAGCACTGCATGGATACGCCCCTACTGTTAAGCTCCCGGTAATGATAAATTCTCAATAAATATAATATTCACCATTAAATCCCAAACCCTGACTTCCCCTGCAAGACAGCCAGAGGCAAGAAGGTTGTTACTTGATGGATTGAATGTTATACACCATGGCGTTCTTGGATGACCCACTAAAGTGCGCATACATTCACCAGTAAAACTGTCTGTTATTCTTATTGAATGATCTCCATGAGTTGAAGCCATTTTACTCCTAAGAAAAGTAAACAAGGTTTTATATACATAAACACAAAAGTAAAACAAAAAGAAAGGAAACACTTTTAAAAACAATAAACAATTGTTTTTAAAAGTCTTTATTTTCTTTTTCAATTTCTGTCTAAAATTAAGCTTATTGAATTAACTAAACTCTTAACCCTGAGCTCACTATATATTACGTGATACACAAGCAAGAATTCTTCTGGACAGGTGCCTTTTCTAATCAATTCACTATCAGCTTCAAGAAAAAAGCTATTAGACAGGATAAGCTATCTGTGTGGCTAGTAACTGATATAAAATTCTTTTCTAAAAAATTCATAAAGTAACATCTCAATTTTTTATCATAATTATTTAACATATTCATTCAACATTTGACAGGGAAAATGTTTGGCTCATCAATTTCCAATCCACAAAAACAAAGTAAATGACTTACTTGTCAAGACTAAAACAAACCAGAAAAGTTGATCTTGGAGACCCTGGCAAACTACATCTCTGAAAGTAAATAAACAATCCAAAATATGAAAGCATGTTATTACTGTGAAACACACAGAGATACAACATAATTAACATATATTTCACATATGCATTTATTTCTTTTTATCTGATTCGATGAAGATTGACATTGACCTTGAAAACACAGTATCACAAATAACAATCTCTAGAACAGGCTTTTATTTTCAATCTTACTGAACAATGATTCCTTGTAAGATTAGATAGGAGACTAGACTTTATACTCTTTATATTAGTAAACCAAAATGAAGTAAAAGGTTCAACCTTGACCTAGAAATTATATTTCATACAATCTCCCAAGGACAAAGTCAGCTGGCACTCAAACCCATGAACAGGAACAAATAACAATATGTTGTAGCTTCATTTAATATATATTAATAGTCAAATTTCATCTGACATACAGGGGAAAAAAACAATATAAATTGTCCTTTATGAACAGATCATGCTAAAGGAAAAAAAAGAAAAAAAACAGTCTGATTAAACAATGCCATCCGAGAATGAAATTGAATTGTATTTTTTATCTGAATACCTAATAAATTATGATAATAGTTAGCTTATTAATAAGTCATCAATGTATTGTTAATATGATGCTGAAATCAACAAAGAATTTTCTAACAATTTGCAGATCAATTTGTATAAAACTGAACATTGGCCAAGGTTAGATTGGCATATTTTCTAACCAGACTGATTGTTTAATGCCATGACGTCTATTTCACATGGCTGCCGAGTGCTGGTCATCATCTGACAGGTCAAGGTTACCAATAAGGATCGATATAACCTTGATAAGAAAATGACATCACAATTCACAAACACTTGTAAAAATAAAATAAAATACAAACTAAACTTCATCTTCAAACCACTGGATTCATATTTTGAAAATGTCATATTAATGAAACGATCGTAAAAGAAAACAATGATAACATGTAAAATGCTCGTATCGTGGAATTTTGCTCGTTCTTTTGAAACCGTTCTTTTCTGTGAAAAAATAAAAAGTCTGGAATTCTGATGGGATAAG
Source organism: Stichodactyla mertensii (assembly GCA_011800005.2). Taxonomy (NCBI): domain Eukaryota; kingdom Metazoa; phylum Cnidaria; class Anthozoa; order Actiniaria; family Stichodactylidae; genus Stichodactyla; species Stichodactyla mertensii. Next base: position 10,109 of record JAAAQI020047232.1, on the reverse strand, counting down.
CGTCCAGCAATCCTGAAATATCAACGACTAAGTCTAAGACAGAGAGAGTTTGACGATATCATACTTGGACCGTTTACAGCTGATACACTGTCAACCATCACTCGAATCTTTGCACAATAACGTACGAATGTCGTATTTACAAGAAATTCTGGAAGAATAGCCGCACTTCCTGACACACGATTGCAAATATTCATGAAAAAAAGCAAAGAAAAAACAATTTTAAGAAAGAAAATGCACGATAAGAACTCTAAGACTTCAAAAAATGTAAAAACAAACAAAACAAATCATACTTGCAGTCTGTTTTGTTTCATCAAATTCAAAAGCGTCACACAAGCATAAAATGACCGTGATTTGTATGAATGCCTTACCTTTTCTGAAAAACACGATACAGCAGTTCTATCCTCTACAAAACACGATAAATCCCTGTGATCATTCGCCATAGCACGACCCTTTTCGCGCCGCAACAAAGCGTGTAATACTCCTCTACGACGAGACATGATGACTGCCTTCCTCTTGGTCACCTTCCTCTTACCGGCGACTTGTTCAACCATAGATTGGTGTTAATTTTTTCGTCGGACCAAATTATTGACCACCATCCTTGATTTCGAAGTCTATGTAAATTATCAGAAAGTGTTCTTCATATTAAAGTGGCTGATACGTCGGTCTTTCTAGATCTACATATTCCTTGGATCACTCCCACGCATAAACGTACTTTCAATGCCAAATATTCTAAACAGTTCAATGCTTTGCTTTCAGTTCGGACGCGATCGGATAATAAGATACGATTTAAGGTACGATTTCTCTTGAAAATGCTCCAAACACGCTAGATACCGTGGGGTATATTTTGTGAGACGATCGTGACCAACAATGTAGAGAAATCGTGCAAATTACATGACTTCCTTGTAAAGAATTCACAAACTAAAGAATGCACTTGACCGCGTGGATTACAATAGGCTGCACTACCGCTGACCTGTATATACAAAACACGGCTGGCTCTCAACACCACCCCCTCCCCTCAAGGGATATAATATAGACTTTAAAAACCAGATGTAAAAAGGCCTCAAAATATAAGTCTCGTGTATTAATTTGACATAGGTGCAGAAAACCTTCGGGTTGACAATTAATTACATCTGTTTCTACAGCGAAAGCAAATATATGTAAGCTGATACCGGAACAAAACAAAAAACAACCTTATCTATGACTTAGACATTTATAAATCCTCGATATGAATACCGATCGGCATTTATCGATATTTATTTATCGATAAATAATTTCACAAATTTAAAACCTATTTTTTTTAAAAAATGATAAAAAGAAAATAAATGCATAACGTGCCCACATTCTAATGGTTTGCGGTTTCCAGTAAGAGCATGCGCATCGTGTTATCATACGTGGCTGTGTATTTGAAATTTTTTGTAGTGTTGTTGAATTTTCTCGTCAAATTTTTCATAATTTTACCATCAAAATGATCCCAATAACCGATTTACAAAGTAAGTAGGTGTTATTACTATACATTCAGTCATTATATGTGCTAATGTATATTTTTCTGGGTGTTTTTCTTGTAGAGATAGGCATCGGTGTGACAGGGTTTGGCATGTTCTTTCTGTTTTTTGGTGTAGTGTTGTTTTTTGACAAAGGACTTTTAGCTATCGGAAATGTGAGTAGAATTTCTTGTTTATTATTTGATGTTTTCTATATTCCTGTTGTAAACGTGCCTACTTTATTATGATTCAAAGAGTTACGTTTTCTAGCATGAAGCATTCTATGAAGCATTCACTCTACAAATGAATGAACGATTGACTATCAAATTACTGTCTGCCCTTAAAAATTCTCCAAAATCATTCCAGTTATCGTCAGCATCAGTGATCTGTGTCGTTGATGTTTTATATCAATATTATTTGCATCGGGATGATTTGTTTGTGGTCTAATATCATTGTCTGTTTGTATAACACACCAAATCCTGTCAGGTTCAACTATGCATTTTGGGGGGGGGAGGGGTGGGGGTGTGGAGGAAAATCAGCATGGTCTCAAAAAGAGGAACCAAAGGAAGGGGTGTTGAAATTGTGTATAGCCAAAATCTTCTATTGATATATATCTTTTTTTTTCCCTTGTAGATCTTATTTATATCTGGTTTAGCATTAGTTATTGGCTTGGAGAGAACATTTAGGTTTTTCTTTCAAAAGCACAAGTTACGAGCAAGTTCTTGCTTCCTTGGAGGAGTAGTTGTGGTATTAATTGGCTGGCCTCTCGTAGGAATGATTATAGAGACTTACGGATTTGTATTATTATTTAGGTATGTACATCACCATGGTAACAATGCTGTGGAGTTCAGGAAGGGAAATGGGGCTGGTTTGAAATTTTTGAATGATTTCCCATAAGTCCTGTTGCTGGTATTGTTGTTATTATTTCCCTAAAGAATTCTAATTATGATAAATGTGTTTCTTGTTTTACTGTGTTCCTCCTTCCATTCATTTCTTTTACATTCATTAGGTTATGGGTTTAGTCAGTAACATTTTCTGTCGTCATTCTACTTCAGTTATCACCAATATCCTTGTTCATTTACCTTGTTTACTATTTTTTGTTTCAGTGGTTTCTTTCCAGTTGTTGTAAATTTCTTAAGAAGAGTACCAGTTATTGGTAATATCTTAAATCTTCCAGTTATTAGTGACGTAAGTATCACACTTGACAGAATAATCAAACATAAGAAAGAGTGTTTCATGCTGCTTTGCAAACCATTAGTAATTAATTCTTGGACAAAATTAAGGCAAATGCTGACGAAAATCTTATGCTAATTAACTAAGATCACATGTATCTAAACCACCATCATAGTTGTCTGCTCGTTTATTGTTCATTAGTTTAAGAAAGTCACATAAAATCTAATGCTCAGTGGTGCATTACCCATACTGTCTGAGTTCCTGTAGCATTCACACAGTCCAATGGCTTTGTTTTAAAAATCATACAAGTGAGGCTATTGGGTCAATATATTGCAGGTTATTGTCATATTTGCATCTCAGTTGCTGGCATCCACGATATCTGTCATTAGCCTGAACTAAACAAACATTCCAATTCCAATATTTGATGTTTAAAAAGTTTTCCAGTTGTACAATATCTATTTTTTTGTAAAAATTTTAAAATAGACACTTTTTAATGCATTTGTTTGCAGGTAGTTAGTAGAATAGCTGGAGAACATGGAAATTCTATGGTTTGACAAAACATAGCATTCTTTATCCTCTCATACCAAGATAAAAAACAAAAAGTAAAATATAAAGAACAAATATAAAGAATCCTATCCCCACTGGACTGCCACAGGTCATCAACATGTCTGACAGTACTTGACTGTATCCAGTATCCTATCCCCACTGGACTGCCACAGGTCATCAACATGTCTAACAGTACTTTACTATAGCTATTTCAATTAATGTTGTCGCTGAAAAAAGCCTAAAGGCTAAAGGCTTTCAACTATCTTTTGTTTACTAACAAACTTCACTGTAAGGTATCTAAGAAATTAAGGAATGTGTGTCCAAGTTGTAGAATTTGCAAGCATACAGTGAGTTTCTTATTGTAATGATGTCATTGTGAAAAAAAAAATTCATGATTCTGCCCTCAAAGCTTTAGGCTTTAGGCTTTTTTCAGTGACAGCATTAATTAAATTAGCTATATACAGAATGATTTTACTGCCAAGACTGGTAAATCTAGAGGGTTCGTCTGAACCTCCTAAACAGCAATTGAACCCCTTAAATGACAACTACGAACCTCCTAATTAGAAAAATATCCAATATAAATTAATTTTATTTAAGTTTTGTTTTTACTAGTTGAATATTGGCAGTTTGAAACCCCTCTAGCCAAAATTTGAACCCTCCTTCCCCCCCCCTAGAAAAACTCCTGGACCCACCCCTGCTACATGCAGATCTGAACATCCCCCTATAGAGTTCTTGTAGGTCATATCCTATACCAAACTTCAATTTAGCTGACACCTTGGTGAAGAGGTGGAAATACAAAGGCTTTAAATATATCATTCCTTCTACCACTGGTAAGAGTGCTCGCTCTTCCCTTGCTCCTCTATTTCTTGTCTACATAAACAAGTTTCCTTGATGAGCTTTGTGCTTGTTTTATTTTTATAAGACAACAAAATAACAACTAGTTTGCCAGCTTGTCTATCCTGCATAAGCAACCAGCTCCTATTCATTTCATTGAGGGCAGAGTAGAAACAGAGAATGCATAGAGTTATTAGCATCTGGTTGACTTGCTCTTTCTGTAAATAGATATATGATCAATAAAACTTTTTGTGTAGAAACTATTAACTTTAGCTTAGTTATTTTCTGCTTTTATTGTTTTACAAGATCGAACTTACGCTATTTTATTATATAAACTACAATGTTTTACAGGGATTTCTACCACTGAGAAATGTCGTATCTCAGCACACTATAGTTTATATAATAAACAGAATAATACATGGACGCTTGGAGACATGGAATTTATCTTCGAGTGTTCAAATTTGATATCTCACTCGTTCGCTGTGCTCACTCGTGAGATATCAAATTGAACACTCGAAGATAAATTCCATATCTCCGCGCGCCCAAGTATTATTCTCTATATCTTTCACTTCAGTGCTTTATCTAAAAACATTCCAATACAAAATCAAAAAGACATGTAATGCAAACCTTTTTATTCTTTCAAAAGCTGCAAATCGAAAATTTGATACGATCCACCCGTTTTCGGGTGGGGCACAATTTTCGTACTTTGTTTTTTTCTCCTGTTAATTTCACGTACAAAATACGGTATGAGAAAAATCTTAATTTTAAAGTGGGTTTGATGAAATACGTTTACAATGTAAGACTTGAAAATTTCGATCTCTGTACAGCTTTTTCGTTTCTTTGAAACCAACCTCGCTATGCACGTTTTTGTTATGTCGGCATTTCTGATAGGCAATCGTCGCGACTGCAGTACTAAAGTACTAGACGCGTCCGGGCACGCCTGTATGCTGTCTGCGGCTTGAAGATGGAAGACAAAGTGGAAGAAGGACTTCCTGATCGAGGAAAAAGATGCAGGAAGTGTAATGCACACGGTAAAGTTAACTTTCTGAGAAATCATCACAAAAAGAAATGCGAATTCAAGTGTTGTGATTGTAAGACATGTGCTATGGTTAGCCGTACGAGAGAAAAGTCCAGAACACTCCTGAAGACCAAAAGACAGGCCATGAAAGAACAAAAGTTGAAAGAACAAAGGAGGATTGGTAAGATATATTACGTTAAAAAAATATTGGAATTATGATCATTATTTAGTTAACCCTTTGATTTATGAAAACGACTGGCTGATGATCTCCTTTGGAACTCATTTTTATTAACACAAATAAGCTGCCAGTTTTATCGTTTTAATTTGACGAGTAAAGCTTTTACACATCGTGCAAGATGCCGTTATATTAAACATGAGTAAGGGACCGGTCATAAAGTAGAGGGGGGTGGGCTTTGAAAAATTGGGGGTGGGTCACTTGTTTTTAACACGTTAAAAAGGGTGGGTCAGGGAAAAAATGCACTGCATTAGGGGTTAGTACTAGGTTTTTCTGTGCCACTCCAGGGGGGGGCCGCTCCAATTTTGTCAAATAACTCGGGGGGGGCACTGAAAACTAGCACTTTAAAATAAAATTTTCATAGCCCACCCCCTCTACTTTATGACCGGTCCCTAATGACGCGTTTTAGTGTGGCATGACCAATAGGCCCCTTGCAGCACGTCGGAATGCAGCTGAATTTGGAGGGCAAGACAAAAGGTTTCTGGTTCTCTGGAGTTGAGATTCTTTTGTCTTGCCCTCCAAATTCAGCTGCATTCCGACATGCTGCAGAGGGCCTATTACTAGGATTGTCTGAATGACTCCATACTTGGGATGCTAGAATAAATTATCTCTGTTTCACAAAAATTATGAATATGACAGAATTGAAGATAATATTAAGCTTACCAATAGTGATTCCTTGGTTTTATAGGAAATCTTCCTTTAAATTTTTGGCCACACCTTCACAGAGGTATGCCAGTAGCCATGAGCTGTCGATCACCACAGCTGCTGCTTTTACCAACCAACCAGCGACCACAATCTCATATCATACAGTTCCAATCGCATGTTACAAACCTGACAAAGCTTGTTGCCAAGATACTTCAACAACTCTTAGGTCCAGAGCACATTCCTCATAATCTGTACAGTGTGGTTAGCAATACATTCAGTCCTATGATACCAATATTACCAACATTACAAGGGCCATTTAATGGTTCTTATCTAACTACTTTCTGTGGTAAGTATTGACATCCAACTGGGGTCCATTATCAGTAGGGTCTTGACAGGGGGTTCATCATCAGTAGGGGTCTTGATATAGGGTTCATCATCAGTAGGGGGTTTTGACAAGGGGTTCATCAGTAGAGGTTCTTGACAGGGGGTTCATCATCAGTAGGGGTCTTGACAAGGGGTTCATCATCAGTAGGGGTTCTTGACAGGGGGTTCATCATCAATAGGGGTTTTGACAGGGGGTTCATCATCAGTAGGGGTCTTGACAGGGGTTCATCATCAGTAGGGGTCTTGACAGGGGTTCATCATCAGTAGGGGTTCTTGATATAGGGTTCATCATCAGTAGGGGGTTTTGACGGGGTTCATCAGTAGAGGTTCTTGACAGGGGGTTCATCATCAGTAGGGGGTTTTGACAAGGGGTTCATCATCAGTAGGGGTTCTTGACAGGGGGTTCATCATCAGTAGGGGTCTTGACAGGGGGTTCATCATCAGTAGGGGTCTTGACAGAGGGTTCATCATCAGTAGGGGGTTTTGACAGGGTTCATCAGTAGAGGTTCTTGACAGGGGCTTCATCATCAGTAGGGGGTTTTGACAAGGGGTTCATCATCAGTAGGGGTTCTTGACAGGAGGTTCATCACCAGTAGGGGTTTAGAGATGGGGCTCACCTCCTGAACTGAGACCCAAAGCTGAGAAAATCAGCTTTAAAGTCTATTCAAATCAGGACGAATCTGTATCAGAGATACAGACTCCTTCACACTTATGGTTTTCTATTGTCTTGGCCTAATTAATTATTCACAAGTAGTTTCTATTTAATGTCTTGTTAGGTGATATCAATGTTGCAGACAACATGGCTCAAGTGCGAATGTTACCACAAGCCATACCAGTGAACACAAACGAAATGAGATTTGGCTCTAACTTGGTTGTTGGAGTACCACAAAGATATGAATATCGGGGATATACACCCAGGATGCATGCATGTCACATTCCGTAATCAACATAACATCAGCTGTGACACATCAACATTAGTTACTGTATGTGTTCAAATCTTACACTGGCAATATTTTCCAATTGTTTTCCTTTCTTGTTGTTGTTGGTGATTGTTAAATACAAAATGTCTGACTTTAATGATGAGGATGTGATATTGCTGCAAATTTAGAAGAATGTCTTATCCAATCTGTTACCTGCACTTGTATTTCATGTAGTTATGCAAGTCACTACAGTGCATGTACATTATAATTACTACAGTATAGTAGAACTGGTACATTGGGTCATTATTAGCAGGTCAGACATTATTAATTTTTTCTTCACATTTGCTTTATTGTAACTATACCATAATATAATAACATTAAACAAATATATGCACTGTATAAACTGATCAATTATTATATATTTTTAATATCTCAAACACAACCTAGTATCAGCGTTCACAGTATTCCACATGTTGTTATGCTCATTGATCACTACAGTAGACATACATTACTACAATTATAGTAATAGATCTGGTACATTGGATCATTAGTAGGTCAGATAGACAGACATGTTTTTTTCTTGACATGAGGTGTATTGGACCTATACAACTTATGTCCTACATTTATTGTAATTGATCAATTATTGCCCGGATACTTTTGATATCTGACAACCTTGTTTCACAGCAACCACCTTAACGAAAAAAAGGTCAGTCAAGAATCTAATATATAACTCAATGATGAAACAAGGTATGATATAAAAATTAACTGACACAGCAGTCATTCCAAGCCCATAGGCTGAAAGGGGGGGATGGGGAGAAACAGAGGAATTTTTTTTTTTTTTTTGCTCTTTTAAAAAGAAATAGTTTACCCTATTGGAAAATGACCGCCCCCCCCCCCCAAATTCAGAATTCAGCCTAAGTAAATAAGTAAATACTGAAATGATGTAAGTATTAGCATACCTATCCACTTGGCCCCTGCAGATATCCAGTCAGGAACAAGATCATTCATCTGTGGTGCTTGATCAGTAAATTCCCACCTGCAATAGAAAAGCAGAATTATCATTACTATCACTTATCACCATCATTATCACCACCACCACCACCACCACCACCACCACCACCATCATCATCATCATCATCATCATCATCATCATCATCCCCATCACTACCACCACCACCACCATCATCATCATCATCATCATCATCATCATCATCATCATCATCCCCATCACTACCACCACCATCATCATCATCATCATCATCATCATCATCATCATCATTCACTCACGATTGTAAGCTGCACGGCTGCCTATGCAGCCCGTAAAGTCCTCCACAGACTGATTGTGAAGCGCATTGAGACTTGCGTGAAATGTGCCATATAAGTACCCCATTATTATCATCATCATCATCACCATTCATCAACATCACTATTATCACCATCATGCACCAACACCATTATCATGATCCCTATAACCATCAATCATTATTAATCGCAGCATATTCTCATATTTTTAATGGTAAAATAATTGTACCTTGTGCCTGTCCATTCTGTGCCAAGGTGTGGATAAGCTACCAATGGCAATGACACTTTATCTTTGAGACTCTGTAGCAATGGCTTAATTTATATTGAAATAACAAGATTATAATTACAAAATTATAATTATACAACAATATTGAACATGAAGAAAGTCTTGTTAGAAAAGATTTCTTACAATCACAATCACTCATTCAGCTCATCAAACTATTTTTTGGAGCAACTTTTTTGGAATAACAGATCCTTGGTGTCATTAAAGTGTGACTACTACTTTTACCAGTACTAACCTTAACACACAATGGATTGCAGCAATTTATGCCCACAGCAATAATCTACACACAAATAAAAAGAATTAAGACAGTTAAAGGAAGTATGTTACTCTTGCTATGGTAACATCACTAACCTGTGATGTAAGTTGCACAGCAGAAAACACAGCACTTGTAAGTTCCTCTCCATGAGAAGTGTGTTGTTCATCCTGAAAATATGGAATGCACCTATACATTTAGAAAAGCTAAAGCAAATGGTTGACTAAAAAAGGGAAAATCAAGATCATGTTATAAGGTAAGTAATTAAGGATTAACAGAATAGATGATCTTTTATGTGCACTGACATATTTTTATACCCTTTCAAAAATAGTGAATTTATTTTTCATCCACAAAAATAGGTCATTTCGTACCAAAAACCATGTACTATACGGTACCCCTTTTCACAGTTAGTGAAAATTTATTTTCCTCTTTAAAAATAGGTCATTTTGGATCAAAAAGCGTGTACTATAGTCCAGGTTTTTAATGCATTTTGGGTCATTTTCACACCTTTGAGAACAATTTCTTACTTTCGAGGTGAAAGTGAGCCAAGCTTTAGCTTATAGAAATACTAATTTGGACCATTGTAGGAAAAAAAGCATGGACTATAGCCCATGGATTTGATGGATTTTGGGGTCATTTTGACCCCTTCCCCAAACAGTCTGGTCTCAAATACTAATTATTCACTCATGATTCTAAGCTGCGCGACTGCCTATGGCACATTAATCCTTGTAAAGCGCCTTTGATTATATCCACATAGAAAACATGCTATCTAAATCATAAATCATTATCATTATTAGTGAATTCATTTTTCATCATCAAGAATACGTCATTTTAACGCAAAAAGCATGGACTATACCCCATGGTTTTTATGAATTTTGGGCCATTCTCACACCTTTTTCAAAACTATGAATTATTTATCCCACATCTATATACAGGGCATTTTCAGCCATTTTGAGGTAAAAAGCATGGACTATAGCCCACGGTTTTCATGAATTTTGGGCCATTCTCACACCTTTTTCAAAAATATGAATTATT
>JAAAQI020047121.1:0-18185 GCA_011800005.2 Stichodactyla mertensii | reverse complement strand
AATGAGCAGTACCCTACTGAGTCTGCGTATGTTGCTTGCGCTTATGCTTGCGTCGCTAGTGAGAACCAGGCTTAACTCAACACGCAAATCCAACTCAATTTCTGCTTTTAAGAAGAACATTAAGATTTATTTGTTTTCAAGATTTGTTGCTAAAGATTCCATCGTTTTTGAATGAGTTATTCATAGTTTTAGTTTTTTTATTATTATTATTATTATTATTATTATTATTATTATTATTATTAATGTGTGATTGTAAAAAGAATAAACAAATAATTTCCCAAGCTAACCGTAAACAAGAACGTCAAAATTTCAGAAAAAAGTTCTGAAATTGTTTTTTAAAAAGCTTTGAATTCCATCTATGTTGATCTATCTTGGCAAGCATTAGCACTACGAGACGATCAAGTCATTCTCGAAGTTAGAGGTATGTAATGTAGTGATTTACTTAGAAGCTATGAGGTCAGTGATCAGAGCTGTCAGTCAATCGATCCTATATGCAAAGCCATTAGACGAATGAACAAGGAGACAGGAAGAGGGACAGTGTTATTTTTAGGGGAGAGCCATGCATGAGCGGAAAAAACACTGAGACATAAAAGAGATGGGTCGTCGCAAGCAATTCAGAGTTTATAAGGGGGTTCAATATTTTCTTTCTTAAATAAAGGGAGGCACACTGATTTGTAGTTGGGGTAGTGCAGTGTAGTAATAGTAGTGTTAGGAGGGGCACCTTCTAATTTTTTCCCCTATTCCTCTCTTGATTGTGCACCCCTCAAAAATTCTGAATCCGTCCCTGAATTTCATATTGTAACACTAGTTGTCCCGTAAGTTTTGAGATGACACGATAGCGATCGACAAGGTCTTAGCTGATCACTGAATCTCAGATATCGTGTTCAAAGTGAAAGTCATCAGCCCATCGATTGATAACGAGCACACACATACATACCTCGCCGTCATTAACAGATCGGGGGATTTTTCCTTCTGGGGAAAAAGAAACTCAAACCAAGCAAAGAATGAAACAAGAAGAGCCCAAACTTTCACCTTTGAAATTATCAAGACAGCAGAAGCTGTTTATTGTCATTTTCTTCGCTTCTAGAGTCGCTTTATTTCTGATGTTTTGCGTGTTATTCTGGTTATCTCAGAAATTTTATACTTGAGATCACTTCTAATCGTCTTTTGATTGCAACAGTTGACCGAAAAGTGGGCCGGATTAACCTCGACGCCAACCATAGATAGGTATCAGAAAATTATTAATTAGCGATCCAATGTTTTATTTGACTAAATAAATAAATACATAAATAAATCTATAAGAGAGCGATGAGAATACCACGTATGTTGTAGTGTTACAAAATCCCACAGAAAGTAAACGAAGTCTTTCATATTTGTCAACAAGGGACAAGGAGAAAAAATGAAATTATTTAAACAAATGGTACTACCATACTAGCGTTTTCTCATCGAAAATTTCATGAGCAAACCAAACCAGCTTTTTCTCATTTTAGAAGTAAATGTAGCTATGTGTGGGTTCTTTTTGATCAGGGTTAGAATAGGTCAGGTAAGGATAAATTCATTAATAAAAAACAAAAACCTAGACTATGCCGCGAATTCCATCGAAAATATGTTATTTTCGTAAACCTTTCATGTGCACTGAAATGGCTTCCAGATGTTTATATGCCTTCAATATTCAATCATCCGGAACTCCCCCCCCCAAAAAAAGCCTGTCTGTCCCATTCCCCCTAATGAAAATGACTTTCCGTATTTGAAATTCTAAAAAATAACAAGGATGAAGAGATTTATATATTGAGCTCTAATTGTTTTGGAGATAAGACCTCTCAAAAATAAAGTATTGAATGGGTTTGAAATTGACCGTTTTTTATCTCGATACGACAGTCCTTTCCACACCCCACACTCCTGGGGCTTTATTAGTACATCACATTAGCTTTTGCCTTGCCATTGGGTCATTTTTATCGACAAAAGCTCTTATGATCAGCAAAACATGACAAACACTGCCATAAAAGCAACGAAGGACGAGTATACAACCTGAGACCACTTCAACTGAAGTTAACACAAGTAAGTAAGGCTTCTTTTGTTCACAAGACTTCGTTCTTCCTACCAGCGACTGCAAATTTTAGCCATTAAGTTTTAAGGTTTTCTTAACAAGAGATCAAGTTATTAATCTCTTAACAGTCACACTTCTGCCATTCTTTGCTATGGCGTCGAAGACTGGAACCTGAGAGCAAGCCGCATTTTCGGGAAATTTCTTTAAGTATCCTGCAGGAAGTACAGGATTTGTGGTACCTTTACAATACTAAACCCGCTTATTTAACCGACACCTCTCAAAATCGTATTTTCAAACCGTTTGTCTTTTTATTCAAGCCTTAAAAGAAAACTTAAAGTAGGGCGACCGGAATAGCGGAACTAAAGCATCTCTTTAAGTCCAAGAAACATTTCCTTGTGTTTTGCTAAGCTTCAAGAAATTAGATTATACATAGCCTGTATCTTTCAAGTTTCTTTAGACTAAGCGACCCGTGGTGGATTTAGCAAAGTCTCTGAGATGAAAAAAGAAAGCAGTGTCTCTGAGACGATGGAGTAAAAACGAAAATGAGCTGAGTTCTTTCGGTTGAGGCCTGGTGGTTGCTCTCTTAGTGTCTTCACCGCCTTCTTCAGATTCATTATCGCCTAAGGTTGATGGGGTTCATGCGAGTTGAATGAGAGGTTAAACTGCAGTTCCCTCACGGCGGGCGTTAGCTAGAAGAGGTGATTTTCAATATACCTCCTGCCTTAAATGAAGGTCAACATATTGATTCTATTTCGCATTTACTTTGTATAATATTCAAACCAGAAGTCCATCTTTAACTAGATAACCAAGGGAAAACAACTGACTACTTATTCCTTGATCGTTCTTTTCAGTCTCCTTTCTAGCTCGCGAGCCGGCCGAGTTACAAATTTCGGAGCCGGTTCTTAAATCACCAATTTTCACGTAGTCCCAACTTTAATAAGCAGCTGGACTTTTTATCCCGAAATTCTGTCAGTTCTATTGGCTTATAGACTTGAAATATTTTTGGGTTATTCAAATCACTATTCTACGATTTGTTTATTAAAAGATTCTTTTTCAATTGAACACTAAAGTGGTTCATTTTGCCCAAAGCCTTTTCACAAAATACTAATTGCCATTTTAGCATAGCTTACGAACTTCCTCAAAAACACTTGCTTCCTTCATTAGTTTTCTTACTTGATTAGTCAGATGTCGACAGATGTCTAATATACAATATATCAATATTATTAACGATTATTAATGTTTTCTGATAAGAACTGTTTGATCTCCTTTTAATTGAGCAGGAAGAGTTTTTCTATCTTATTTTTAGGTGATTGGAAAAGGAAAATGAATTCAATACGATTTTAATTTTGTCAAGATTTAGGCTAGAACTAGAAATCGAGGCCACATCCTCTAGGACCCTGCGTAATCAATGACTGAGAACTCATTCATCGTATGGATCGTTTTCTGGTAGATCACTGGGTATCAGATTAAGTTGTTATCTGATCACGAGACTCTGTGGGTTCGTGGTTTTTGTTGAGTGAATTTAGTATTACTGGGAAACGACACAGCAACTGGCTTTGTCGTACTTTAGCTGTACCGTACTTTATCATAACCGTACCTACGCGTTGTGATTTTAAGATCCACATAAAAAAGAAAAAGAAAAAAAAACAATGGGAAGCCATTTCAATGTTACTGCATACCGTATCGTGTACGTGATGTAAGTCAATACCGTACGTTACCCACTCATACGATAACCATTCTTATGGGAAGTCATTTCAGTGTTGCTGCATACCGTACCGTGTACGTGCTGTAAGTCAGTACCGTACGTTTGCCACTCATACGATATCCATTCTTATGGGAAGTCATTTCAGTGTTACTGCATACCGTACCGTGTACGTGCTGTAAGTCAGTACCGTACGTTTGCCACTCATACGATATCCATTCTTATGGGAAGTCATTTCAGTGTTCCGGCATACCGTACCGTGTACGTGCTGTAAGTCAATATTAATAGGCAGTCAATATCATTACCTACTTACCAGTATAATATAATATCAGCCTACAGGACCTCTACATCTTCTGGAAATGAAAAAAATTAAACTGAATTTTCGTATCTAGAAATTCAAAATTTTATATCTGAAATCAGTTTAAAAATCGTTATCCACAAGCTTAAATGTATTTGTGACAATAAGCACCCTCCCCTCCCCCAGAGATAAATGTATTCAATAGGTGCTTTGCGATAATAATTTCTTGGAAAATGAAAAAATGAAAGACACGGCCGCCATGTTCGTTGATATAACAAGATGATATGCCGCTATGACATCACATGAAGTCCAGCAATACCAAGGTGTTTGTGTTCGTCTACTTTCAACATATGGTCAAGTTCGTATGTTAGTAATTAGTTAAACTGATATGACAGTTCTAAAGATATTGTGGTATAAAATGAAATGATGGTCGGTTTGGAGAGGTCTACAGGATATTCGCAAAAAACGATGGTTGGTTTGGAGAGGTCTACAGGATGTTCGCAAAAATGATGGTCGGTTTGGAGAGGTTCATAGAAAGTTTATACAATTCTTGCAACCATTTCCAAGATTATTACAAAGGCATGGCGGCCATGTTGGTGTACAGACAAAAGGACCAAATGAGAAATCTTTTGTTAAATACCACCAACATGGCTGAGATGATAAAACTTGGTCGGTAAAGGAGAGATGTGGTCGATGAGAGAAGTTGTTTGTTAGGCAGGTTGATTTTTCTAAGATGTGGTCGGTTAAGGGAAAAAAATTTTAAGTTAGTAGAGATGTGGACGGCTAGCTACTAAGGAAGGTTTGATTTTAGTAAAAGCGGGCTGCTTTCTTACGTTATGGGAGATATATAGTCGATAATACAGGTCTGGTCGGTTTCTAAAGGGTCGTGAAGTTTGATTTCTTGAATGCTTGAATTAAACCAAATAATCGTTAAAAATTATCAGGTTTTTAAAATTAACTTCTCCCATTAAATGGTTGTAAAATAAAATGATTCTAATTGTCTTTCCTTTTTTGTTTATAGAGTTTTTTTCTTTATGTTCCTGTATTTTGTTTTAGGCTCTCGAATTCCTGACATTTCTAAGTAGTTTAGACTGACAGCAAATTATCACTCCCAACCAAGACCAAATATGTAATTAGTACAAGACAAACTAGTCAAAACTATTGATTTAGAATCATGAAAAGCTGAATGGATGATCAAATGGTTTTCATTTGCGTGGGATACTGTAGATTCACTTTCCTACTTCTTGAAAATACTCACTATTTCTAGCCCGAGATGAGCTTTTCTGAAAAAAAAAAACAAAAAACAAAACAAAACAAAAAACAACAAAAAACGTTTTCAATATTCGACTTTTATATATATTGACCAATATTTTCAAACAATTTCGAATAAACACAATTCGCTTGAAAGATGGCCCCAAGGAAGTTAGCACTCAACTGCCTTGTTTTCTTTTTCGAAGACAATATATCTTTTCGGCTATGACGTAATGCTTTCTCATTTCAGACCACGTGTCATCCTCTTGGGAATAAGATTCTTTGTTTGAGGTTCATATTATTATTCTTCATTTATTATTTAATTTAACTTAATTCATTATTAAACAAAGAAATAAAACCCAGGGGAATGACACGTGGTCTGAAATGGGAAAACTTTACGCCCAAGCCGAGGTCGTTATCGTTCTGAACACATCTCATAATTATATTATTTTAATTTATCAGTATAATTCGCTGTTCTTGGCGTTTTTGATATATAAACATACGAGAAATAACCTTTATGTTATTCTGCTAGTAGTTTTGAAAGGTTGTCAGAATGTAAGTCATCTTGTCAGTGAGTAGTACAGCAGTAATTGTTCAGCTTGGAGTGACTTTTGTCATTTTAGACAAGTGCGTTTCTTCCTCAAGATAACTGGAGCTCAGAGTGACGTAACGAGCATGAATAATCTTATCTTGAATATAGAAGTATAACGGTTCGTTTCCGATTCGTTAGAGGCCTTACTATCCACACGAAACCTTCACCAACACCAACACCAACACCAACACTGACAATATCCCTTGAAGAAGCAGTTGCGATAACAACAACGACAACGTTGAATCTATTGGCTTATTTAAGAGACAGAGTTACTAAAAAAATATTGCGCTCTTTTTGAATAGAACTTTCATTTTGAAAAATGAATCTCGCAGGATTTTTGTCCGATCTGAAGGATGACTCTAGTAACTTCTTGCATCTATTTTAAGTTGTAAAGTAACAAATGTCTAACACGCATTCTGATTGGCCAGCTGCTATGTTTACATGAGACCAATATCACACGGTTTGCTTTTCTTTATTTTACAAAACAAATATAAAATGTTTAGTTTCCGTGTGATATCGGTCTAATATCACACTCGGGATAGTTTGGGGAGAAGTCTCGAGCTCTGTGTAAAGCCTCGCCTACGACTTGGTTTTACACAACAGCTCTCAACTTCTCCCAAACTTCCCTCGTATGATATTAGACCGATATCACACGGAAAAACATCTTATTGTTAAGTATTACGTCTTTAGATAAACACAAACCTATATAATCATTAGAAAAGATATCGGCCATTCCATCACTGTAGAATTATGACTCATTTTTCACATCTTGTAGGTCTTTGTAACGGATCGTCTTTGTTGGCTTGTAATCCGGCAAGCTGATTTTTTATTCTCGTCAATATTACGTAAGAAATTGTACTAGGATATCATAGTTATCCTCTTTTTCGTATAGTAAGTTCCAATATTGATATTGTATTGTAAAACGCGCACGACGTGTTTTTGAAATGAAAAAGAAAAAGAAACGCATTGTCATAGGAAGCCATTTGAGTGCTATGGCAAAGCTACATTCATGCTGAAAGTTGTGCACTTTGGTAGGAGAAATTTCATGTAAGCGGGAAAATGTGCACTTTAATTAGATGAAAAGTCAAATGGGAAAAATGGGAAGCCATTTCAATGCTATGCTATGGTAAATTTCACAACACCGGAAAATGTACATGTTCACTTTGATTGGATGAAGTAGAGTCATAAAACGGGAAGCCATTTCAATGTTAAAGCATGCTTACCTATGATATGCATTTTGATTGGCCGAATTCAAAACAACGAATGGGAAGCCATATCAGTGCTGTCAAATACTTTCCAATGCAGTAAAGAACAAATGTAGTTTGAAGGGTACAGTAGACATATGTTGCACATTGACAGTGCTGAGAAGCCATTTCAGTGTTGTGTAACCGTTAATCATAGAAATTGTACGAAAAGTGTAGCGTTTCGTTTGCTTCCTGACAAATCTACTTAAAGATAATTAGCGTACATACTACTATATACATACTACATTGTTTAGTATAATGCTAAGTATGTACTGCAGCTGGTATCAAAACCCATTAGCAGATAAGCAGCTCACCTGCAAGACTTAAGAAAATGTTCTAGTCGTAACTAACCGATGTTAAAATATACCTATCTCATTCCTTTTCTCTCTCTCTCTCTTTCTTCTCTTTTAACTTTAGTCTTTCTTTATTTCTCTTTACTTCACTTCAAGAATTCCATCATTCATTTCTTATTTTATTGTTTTCATTTACTTATTTAGTCATATAGAAGTCGTTAGTGTAAAGTTTGTGCTTCAAAAGATTAATTCAAATTTTTTTTGTTATTTTTCATTCATTCATTCATTCATACATCCCAAGTTGTGGCCACGTCTCAAACGTTCTTTCCGTTATCCCTTTACTCCGATTTTTCATTTCTCCTTTTATTTCCCCAACCATCGTGTTTTTTCATACCAAGATTTACTCGCCAAAATCTACAATTAATACCTAGGTCAGATTCTTCAAATTTTTCCTTAAATGGTGATCAAAAAAATTCCAATTACATCGTAATTAACAACCAATTATTCGCTGTCAATGATATATGTTTCCTTCAAGGATGTCAATGCACCAAGATGTTCTAATTTGTCAGGTATGAAGTTTATTAGCAACATGACGTCATAGGACTACAAAACTAGCTCGTGAAAGACTAACAGCCAGTAATATGTGTGCTATATCCCATAACTTAGATGATCACAATTGTACTTTATTTGAAAAGTGGTATACTTGCATGCGAACATCATTCGATATATTTTCCATTTAGAAAAACATTTAAGATCAAAATCGTTTTCCCACAAGCGGAATAGACCTTCTCGGCTTGGGCGTAATGTTCTCCCATTTCAGACCATGTGTCATCCTGTTGGGAATAAGATTTTTTTGTTTGAGGCTCATACATCTTAACGTATCTTCTCAAGCGTTTCTGAGAAACGAAGAGATAAAACCCAAGGGTATGACACGTGATCTAAAATTGGGAAACATTATCCCCAAACCGAGGAGGTCTATTTCGTTATGTTTACCATTATCTTCTCAAATTCATGAATATTTAATGAGGACAAAACAAAGCAAATCACTACTGTGACGGTGGTTTGGAAATGTGTTCTTAATTTGCATTAAATTTCGTAAACTTTTTCTTTGATTTTCTCCAAGAAATATTCATGAAATTGAGAAGCAAGTTCAAACACTTGAAAGAGTTCTTCCTCTGATTTCCAAACACCTCAAAGTCAGTTAAAAAAACTCGGCTGCGCCTCGTTTTTTCAACTCACTTTTCGGTGTTTAGAAATCGGAGGAAGAACGCTCTCGCGTGTTTGAAATATTACTTAACAACCAATTATATTCGCTGTCAATGGATGTTTCCTCGAAGGACGTCAGGTTCAGGTATGCACCACAATGTTCTAATTTGTCACGTATGAAGTTTATTAGTAATATGAGGTCAGAGTATTACGTCACAAGGACTACAAAAACTAGCTCGTGAAAGATTAATACCCAGTTGAATATGTGCCACATGTGGATATCCTATACCTCACAACTGTACTTTTATTTGATATTTTGAAATCGAGGTGAGTTTTTTATTTTATTATTGTTACTTGATAATATAGCTTCATTTTGAATGAAATTACACTCAAAATGTTCATCTGTAGTCAATTCAGTAAAGTTATCTTTGATACGGTGGAGTTATTTGGCTTAGAATGTAAAACAAATGAATCCTTTCATGTTATGATCTTGTCATGTAGTTTATTTTGCATTCATAATTTCATTTTATTTCATTCTACTTTCTCTTCTGCCACCCGCTGTCAATTCCCGAAACGCTCTGCTCTGCAGTTGACCAATTTAGTAGTTTCATCCTTTAATCCAGTAAGTTATTATCGTTTCACAGGTTTTTAAACTGATTTGGATTCAAAATTCATATTTATCTATAATATACATATCCAAATATTGAATACAACAGCATTTTACTGCGACAGCAAAGTGAATTTATAGAGGATGGTTTATAAGAATAACAAAGAGGATGGAAGGAAAAACGGAAAAAAACCTAGAAATTAGAAAAGATATTTACTGTTTTAAAACAATACTTTTTGCTTTACTTTCATGTTGATATTTTTCGTACGAAGAAAAAAACTATTTTTAGTTTCTAGCATTTTTTCTCACGCGCGTCGAAAATTACATTTTCCTTTTCAAATGTATACCTATCTATATTATCCTTATCGTATTGAAATCATTCTTATTTTCATTTACAACTAGAATTATTATCACTTTAGTTATTTAAATATCATATTGACATAACTTTTTAGTCTATTTTAAATCTTAAGGACCCTTCTGTCAAATCATTCTAGGGTGACGTCGGGTTTCTTATGAAATATTATTATTACCAGAGAAATATAGTTAATCCTCTTATATTTTATAACTGAATTCAAAGATACACTTTCACATCAAGAGAAGAACATATATAGCTACTATATATGCTAATGCTACACGAAATTCTGAATTACTTATCATCCCAATTTCTCAAGCAATATGAGTTTTTTATAAAGGTGTTTATCGGAAGCAGTTAGTTAGTTAGTTAGTTAGCTGGATTCATTACTGAATAACAATGGCTCTATGATCAAAGAATACGCAGTTTGCCTCAGATTCATCACGTTAAATCCCTCGAATTGTCCAATACAACCCTAAAGCCGATACCACTATTCACCTACTAGCTACTCCACAGTAAATTAACGTAATCAGTCTTCAAGGAGTCAAAAGCAAGACTCTAAGTATAGGTTTAAACGTGGAATTCTCATTTCTGTCAAGCCGATACCTTTTTGCTTTTAGGAGTGTTATAAAGAATTATCCCTCAAGTCACCATTTTGTGGATTTAAAATCCTTTTTATCTCTATTTTTCATTTTTTCGAGTGTCACAAACTTTTTCCTTATAATTGCCCTAGATTTTTTCCAATACTGATTTATATTTCGCGTTTCAAGAGTGATGTTCCAACTGGCCCTTTGAACTTTTGGACAAGGTACATTTTCCTAGTCACGCTGGGTAATACCTAGAATTTCTCTTTTTCAAGGGTGTGCCCTTGTCGAGGACCGAGAGTAGCCTGTCGAAGGCAAGAAAATAAAAGGCAAACCAATACCAACTATAGCCTGTGTACAACCTGTAAATTGCGTTGTATACAGAGAGCAATTTTAATTAAATTTTAAATATTTCATGGGTGAATCACCCAGCTAGCACTGTGTAATAGATAAAATTGAATTTGAGAAAGTTGTAGTGTTTGAAATGAGGTTATTCTGGATGAAAGACCCTTGGAAAAATTCAGAGAAAATTAATGTGTGACCTCGTTGGGATTTAAACCCTTAGTTTGTTAGCAATTAGTTAGCCTGTGTTCGTACTGTGTATATACTTCTGTGAACTGTCGCTATTGCTGTTGTTGTTATTGTCGTCGTTGCCACTAATATTTTTCTCGTTTCAAGAGATGTTCGGGGATTTGAAACGCTGAATGAAGTAAAAAAGTAATCTTTACTTTCTATCACGAACTAGATTCGTGGTCATATTTCTTTGCATGCGAGCATCATTCGATACTTTTTCCATTCAGAAAAACGTTTAAGATCAAATCTTTTTTCCACATGCCGAATTTCTTCGTGTTTCCTATTAATGTTAAAAGCTTTCTTTGCGGAGAAAACCTATTAACACAAAATAAGTATACTGTTCATGCTTTCTTGGAAAGATGCGCTAATCATGATCATCCATGACTACATTCACCAACCAGTTTCATCAAAAAATTGCAATAAAAGGGGAATTTAAAGATTATCTTTTTCTTCATCGTCTTAAAAGTCAAGCGATAAAACTTTCTTGGAACTGTTTCCTTGCTAGATATTATCCAAATTCTCCGAATGCTGATAACTTCACCACTAGAATTTTCTAGCACTAAAATTACTCCAATACATTAATGGCTTTTCGCGTTAAAACTAACTTAATGTGTTGTTCGTAATTGTTTCTACACTAAAATGGCTTTTCACGAAAATATTTTCTCATATCAGTGCCAGTTGCACTTAAATGTTTTTTTTCTGCAGAACAAAATTCCCTACATATTTCTCCTTGCACTCGAATGGGTTTTCTTTTAATAGAAAGCATTGGTAAGCATTCTCTGTATTTTCTCGGTATTTATCTCTCTCAATACACTAAAGTGGCTTGGCAAGCTGCAAAACCAGTGAATTTTTACAACAACAAACAAGATTGGAAAAACGATTTAATGAGATACAAAAACCGAAATAAGACAAAAACCATCTGTACCCAAATGCATCATTATAAAAATGAACTAAAGCTTGATTGGTTATTTGCCCAAACTCCTTTAGACTGACGCCCTAATGAACATCTAAGTAGCTTGTAGTAGTTTCTTGCGGGAAAGAGCATCTAAAGGGCTTTGCTTGTTGACTAACACTTAAATGGTTGCCCGTCTTGACTGCTATATAAATTGATTCCAAACAGACAACAGCTTGATGGCTTAACATTCAGTAACATAAGAGTGTTTTGAAATTTCTCTGACACTGAAATGGCTTCCCAGTGTATCATTACTTCAAACAGAAAATGATTTCTTAGCGACTATAATGGTACAGATGTTACATCCCAGAATACGAATTATTTTCAACTTATTGATCGAATGGCTTCCAAATTGTCAACTTATGACTAACTAGTAACATTGTTCCCAATGAAGCACTGAAAGGGTTTTTCCGATAACTAGCATATAAATGGCTTTCCAATGCAATGCAATGA
Organism: Stichodactyla mertensii; assembly: GCA_011800005.2. Lineage (NCBI taxonomy): Eukaryota > Metazoa > Cnidaria > Anthozoa > Actiniaria > Stichodactylidae > Stichodactyla > Stichodactyla mertensii. Next base: position 6,031 of record JAAAQI020047121.1, on the reverse strand, counting down.
ATGCGCTCCTATAAGGAACCACTGATAATTTTTAATTACTCTGCGCCTTTATAGTCTTTCTTTTCCGCATTCACTAATTATCTCAAGCACAAATTTACTAAAAAACTACCACTTGAGTTTAGACTTGCCCCTTAAAGTTGTCGCTAGCGCGCTGAACTGGCTTTCAATTAGAGACAATTCAACTTTTAAAAAAATTTTTTAGACTTATTTTTTAAAAGTCTAGAATTTGAAAATTTGAAAATTCTTATCTGACAGTCGAAATAACTTCATTGAATCAATAATAAGCATATCGTGAACCGCTATCCAGGCTGTGCAAGTACAGAGAAAGATGTAGAAGAACATTATTCGTAAGTAGATTAGCAAGCAATTTTATAAATAATAAGATTTTTTTGGAACTCTTGATAAGCTCTTGTCATAATCGGCTTTATTTCTTAAAGACAAGATTACTTCTGGTGATTGACTTTCATGACTGAAGCATTCAGTGTGTCAGATGGCTAACAAGAGATCATTAGGACCGGCACAAGAACTTGTATTCGTTAGAACGTCGTACTTCGAAAGCTCACAACGAACTTCTTGGGGAACTTCGAATTTACTTCCCGCGCAAGTTCGATAATTCGTTAAAATCAACTTCAAGGCTTACACTGACTAATCTGCTCCACAAAGCAGGCAGTGCTTTGCCTAAGAATGGCTTCAAGAAGAAAAACAAGTGGGTTCGCAAATAAGACTGAATATCTAACGAATTACCGAATTAACGTGGTAAGTAGGTTCGAAGTTCGCCAACAAAGTTCGTTGTGAACTTCAAAAGCACGACTTGAACATCGGAACTCCCGAACGAACTTCGGAACTCACTTGTTAAAAGTTACTATGTGAAATACTGTAAAGCCGTTTCTATTCTGAATGATACTACTCTCCGCGCATCTCGAGGAGGACTTTGCAATTCTAAGATTTTCTTAATTCCTTCGCTTTTTCTACTTCCCTCACTTCTCTATCCTTCCGTTATATAAATCTTCTTTCATGATATTGTTTGGATTTTATTCTCGCTCATATATAATCCCCTACAAGGATAACCGGCTCGGCCCTACCAAAAACCTTTATACAGCCGATCACTATCGACAAGAACGCCCCTTTCTGTGACACAATTGAAAAGTCAATCTACCTTTCTATTTTGATTCATTTTAGCTGATAACGAAGAATTATATTTTATGTTTACCTGACCTGTAAGCTAGAGAAGAAAAGAGTGTCAGTATACTAACTGCAAGCTAACTGCTAGTGATAAGCCGTTGCTACTAGTAATTAAAATATGACAAGTTTTTAAAGCCACGATATCTTTGAAAGGTTCTTTGTTTTCTGGTACGCCTTTCTGTCTTTCTTTCTTTCTTTCTTTTCTTTTCTTTTCTTTTCTTTTCTTTTCTTCTCTTTCTTTTTTCTTTTTTTTTCTTTTTTTTTTTGGTCGTGTTTCACCATGAAATTTCTTCATGTTGACGTGAAAATTCATAAGTCCGTTTTAGTAAGATTGCTTCAACTTTACTTGTTGCTATTAATGGTTTTAGTTTCGTGTTGTTTTCGCGTTTTTTTTCCCTCTTCCTTGTCTTTTGTCTTTTTTTCCTTTTTTTAATTCATTTCATTTCGTTTTCTTTCTCTAATCATTTCCCATACAACAACCAATAAAAGGAAATTTGTAACACCGTGAAAAAATATACTTAACTTTACTGACGTTTCGAGCTTTCGCCCTTCGTCGGAGTAAAAGAGTAAAGAGTAATTTCTCATACAACTCTAATTTCTAAATGAAGCCATTTTTTTGCACAAAGATGGCTTAAAAGCTCGACAAACAAACTTTGTTGTACAAATTACTCAAGAAATTCCTCACGGCTGTTGGCTACTGCATCAAGTCAACCTGCAGAGCATAAATAATAACTGACTAGTCTCTCTAGGCCTCTGGCTACGTAGAATTTCGAGAAGGTTCACTCCATAGCTCTCTCTTGCAGCTGACAATAAGAGATAATTACTAAACCCCTATTCGGCTCTACAATCAACTATCTTCCCCCCCATGCATTATTTTCTAACTTCCCTTAGGCAACCAAACAACGAATCAACAAGACTGACTACTTAAAGCCAGAAGAAAAGCAAGCCAGCCAAAACCTTGATTAAGTATTGACTGACTAAAAATCCTATTTGTTCTTAGAGTTCTTAGAGTTCTTAGAGTAGTAAGTTTATCATTAAGAAAGCCATTAAACTGCGCCGTCGTAATGCAGTGCTTAAGGGAGGTAGCTTTGTAAGAGTTCGTAACCTCACACCTACACGAGTTGGCAACGCGTTTTTACCAGACACAATATAATCCAGGCACATTTTCCAGTAGAAATACTTGCCTCTGTAATTAGTGTCAAAAGAATAGGTGATTCTTAGGCTTCGAAATTTTCGTTAAACAGATTAAGACTTCATTGGATAGATTCAGGTTACTGGGGAACGTTTTATGCGGTAAACTAGATACACAGATACAAAGTAAGTATGTAATAATTTTAACATTGGTGAAGCTTCTTCTTATTGTACAAGAGGAATTCTAGTATCTAGTGCTCGAAGAATAGACGCAGAATTTACGTCCAAAATTCAAGCAGTTCTCATTCACAAATAATCGCAAGACTATCATATGGATTGGGGTTTGAGAAGATTCAAAGGATTCTTTGAGCAAGCGAAAGATGATTGTAATATAAACATGTGGAATATAAAGCAATGGAAATTCATTTTCTCGCTATACTAAACAGTTTTACAAGCAATTACCTTCCTTTGACTGTCTTTTTATTAGCTATTCTTTTGATTAATGCCCTTTTCAAAGCTTTTTATCCTTACTATCTTATAAGCCTCTAATAGCCGCACCAGATTCCAATCTATTGTAAGCATTTTTGGTAGTCACGTCAGTTAGGTCTTGCCAGTACTTAAAAAACGCATCAAAGGACAACGCAGAGATGTTGATACTCCAACGACGTATCTAACGATTAAAAAGTCTGTTTGAACTTCTAATCCAATTAGGCTTTTATCACATGAAATTCGACTTTTTTGAAATTACGAGGAGTCCGGATGAAAATGGAACATTTTGATTGGTTGCTGAGAGGTCCGGAGTTTTTCATCCAAACATTTCGGCAAAAGTTACAGACTATTTTCGATAATTCTATTTGCCATGCCTATAATAAACCATTTATTGACCAAGCTTGTTCGGCCCGGATGGGGAGATATTGGTCTCGATCTTTTTTTCGTGTGTATGGACTCTCTCTGCGGGTTTAGTCTATACAATTACACGAAAAAATAACTTTACCAATATCCTCCCATCCGGACCTCACGCTTGGTCAATAACCCCTATTTATCAGGTCACCGGGGAATATCAGTTGATTTCATGTATTTGGTATGCCATATATATATATAGACGTGGAAAACTTGAACAGTTATGTAATTTTGAAGCATTTTAACATACTCAAATATAATATTATTTCAACTACTGGTTGAAATAATAATATTATTATATTAATTAATAATATTAATATTATTGGGCTAAATTACTAGTTAATGTTAGGAGCAACTCATTCTATAATGAAATCGATATTTTTTACAAAAAATATTCGTATTTTTTCTGGTTCGTGCCATAAAAAGCCATTTTTTGAGTACGACTCTCCCAGCCAGTAGTCTCCTCGCCTCCGTACAAATAGAAATACATAATTCTTCTTCTTGTTTTTTTTTTAATTTAATTTAATTTTTTTTTTAAATGTTTTTACCCTGACAGTTCCAGTATGGATGGGAAACGTATGGTCGTAATATGACTTTTAAATGGTTTTCATATTCGATCGCGCATTGTGATTGGATGGTGTATATTTTCGTGATTTACGATTGGTTCACTCAGAAAAAAACCATTTCTAAATACAAAGGGAATATCATAACGCTTCACCCACGCGTAGGGAAACTTGGCTCAAAAGACTGAAGTGCAAGCCGGGGTACTTTCCGTTTAAACCCATCCATCCGGTTGGAAATTCGTTTGCTAAAAACAACGATAAATGGCACGCGCGTCTTCCAACCAAAAAGAGCGGGGAAAACACAAATGGTATACGAGTTTACCGGAAGAACCGGAAAGAGCGGGAAAAGTGGTTTACCTCGATCGGTAGACCGAGTTTTCCGTAACTTTCCAATCGGAATGACACATACCATTTGTTTTTCCAACCGGAATTTCCAGTTTTTCCAGGTAAATGGAAAGCACCCCTGAATTTGCAGAGAAGTGTGGAGGAAGGAAGGACAATTGAAGGAATGAGAAATAGATGGGAAAAACTACGGAGCGCGTGAATGGAATTTTTAAGAATCATGTTACCAAATTTTCCATATGAAATTAGTTATAATTTTAGTGAATCGCTTTCCAAGATGGCTTGATATTTCTAATGACATCGCTTTTGCTTGCTTTACAGCAAGGCTCAACAATGACGAACAACACAGTGAACATCACCATGACAACAGCAATTGCTGGTCGAACCGGTCCAACCTGTCAATTGACTATGAATCAAGACGCACGGATTGGATTAACTGTTGCGCATGTCTTTGTGCTGCTGGCCGCTGTGACGGGCAATTCGTTCGTCATTCACTTGGTCCGCACCAAGAATAAGATGAAAATTTCGTTCAATTTTCTAGTGGTGAACATGGCAATAGCAGACATGATGGATGCGATTTTTTCAGTGCCTAATAATATTGCATACCTTTACGTTGACATCAAGTGGTTCCCAGGCTTCTTCGGCCTTTTTCTGTGCAAGATTACCAACTTCATGATTCTTGTTTGCATACTCGTATCGACTACAACAATGACGGTCATCGCCATCGAGCGTTACCTAGCAACCACCAAGGTCCTCAAGCGGCCGTTGTCTCTACAGGCTGTAAAGTTTGTGATCGCTGTCATATGGGTTTTAGCCGGCTTGATGTCTGTAAATGAATTGATCAGGATGGAATTGGTTTACAATGCAGGCGAGTATTACTGCTACGTCAACAGTGACTGGCTAAAGTATTACATCGTCGAAATGATTATAAAGTTCGCTCTTACTTATGCGTTCCCAGTCTGGACAATGACCACCCTCTATTCTATCATCGTTTGCCTCTTGTGGAAAAAGCCTCCAGTTGGAGAAGAAATCGACGAGTACAATCGCCGATTATACGAACAGAAGAAGGGCATCATCAAAAAACTCGTCACCATAGTAACCATATTTGCACTTTGTTGGCTTCCCGTTCATGTCATGCATTTTTTAGGCGCGTTCAACGTTGACATATATTTATGCGTGCCCGAGTTTGTCCGTCTTCTTTTTTTCTGGTTAGCGCACGCCAACAGTGCCATCAATCCCTTTTTGTACTTAATGCTGACCAAGAACTCCCGAGCTGTCTTTAAGGCTCATATTTCTGGAATTATCCGAGGAGATGGCAGCTCAGGACGAGGAAGCAATAAGAAAGACAAACAAAAAGGAGAGAGCTTTTTGCTGGGGAGAAAAAGTTCCAAGAAAAGCACCAAAACTATTCTCGTATAAACTCCCTGTTGTTATTAATAATATTCATTAATCATTAATCATTAATCTGTATTAGATCGGTGATACGTACGTAAGGGTAGGGAAGCTGGAAAAAAATCTATCATATAAGGATAACATATTAAAATTTAGTGAAAATTCTAGCTGGAAAAGCCTAAAGAATTTTAAATGTCAAGTTCAAACATATGATCTTCGATGGTAGAGTTAGGGGAGGGGAGGGGACCGCTGTACGAGTATTATAAAATAACTACGATATAACGCACGCTCTGATTGGATAATAACCATGTGATATTAGAGTACGGAAACTTGGTTTACGTGGAAGCATAAGAGGATAATATACGGCGTCGCGAATATATGAAGTTTATCTTCGAGTGGTGAAAACAATACTTCACGAGTCAGCGCAGCAAACGAGTGAATGTCTTTAACACGAGAAGATAAACTTCATATCTTCAAGACACCGTGTAATTTTCTTTTTATTATATAGACACAGAAAATCT
>JAAAQI020047010.1:5761-18192 GCA_011800005.2 Stichodactyla mertensii | reverse complement strand
GCTAGTGAAAAATTTGGTTTGGCTAGTGAATCAAACCTGTCACTACCCAATGGGCTAGCAAGCTGAAAAGTTAGTCTAGAGCCCATCATCTCATCAGTCTCATCATCATCATCAGCAGCAGCACCACCATCATCAGCACCATCATCATCACCACCATCATCCTTATAACCATCATCATCACCACCATCATCCTTATAACCATCATCATCACCACCATCATCTTCATCATCATCTCCATCTATTACTCTTGCAATCTCTCTTTATATTTCAAATTCAATACCTTGGCTTTTGAAAGAAGGACATTTTCAGCATTGTTGCTCTTCATCACAAAATATCTTGCTCCTTCAAAATACTTTTCCATCTTGTGACGTCTTTTCTTTTTGGATGAAACTCTTGCCACTTTACTCTTGACATGACCAGATAACTCATCTGAAGAACCACCATCAGAGAGTGCCACAGTACTTCCTCCTTGAGCCACTGCTGACGACATCTTTCTCTTACGTGAGCTCTTTGATGCTTTCTTCTCTTCTCCATCATTGTCTTCTTCCTCACTGCCGCTGACTTCTTCTTCTTCTTCAGATCCTTTGGGTGGAACATAATTGAAACAATAACTTAACTTGGATTGAAAATTGAATCTTAGCTCTCCCTAATTAACAACTCACCAGCCTTCATTCAGGATTTGCATTGCAGTCCATTTTTTTTTCAAGTAAGGACATTTCCTACCCTTAAAAATTTGGTCTACACATACCTGACTTTGATGAGGCTGATTCTGAAGCAGATTCAGAATGAAGCTTGTCACCATCTTCAACTTCATCACTCATATACTCCTCATCGCTTCCACTAATGCTCTTCTCATCCTCGCTATCATTTCTATCTCCTCCATTCACATCATCAATAACTTGCATCTGTTCCTCATTAGGTTCTTCATCCTTGTCTTCATCTACTGCTTCCTCCAATGTATCAAATTCTTCATCAGGGACCTGTTCAGTCTCTGTAAAAGGACCAAAAGTTATGATATAACTCTTACAGTGGAATAAGATATAGACCCAAAAAATATAAAGATAAATGCCAACAATTTCAGGATTCCCAATCCTCTGGTTAAATAAAATTCCCTGACCAATGCCAGTTTTTACTAATTTCACTGAACACAAAAAGGTTTATATACAATTCCAGGACCTCTCTAGTGAATTTCTAAAGGAAAACCCAATTTCTGAAAAAGGATTTCTTTGCATTTGCTGGATCAAAATAGACCTAATTCGCTTGGGCGTATTTGTTTTCCCAATACAGGTCATGTGTCATTCCTTTGGGACTTTTTCCTTTGTTTAATGGGAACGCTTGAGAAGATACATTAATATGGATAAACCTCAAACAAAGAATCTTATTCCCAAGAGGTCTGAATTGGGAAAACATTACACCCAAGCAAATAAGGTCTATTCCCTGACTTTCCCCCCTTTTTTTGTATATTTTTATCATTTTCCTGACCCAAATACAAAATTTCCTGATAATTCCCTGACCTTGAAAAATTTCTAGAATTCTGTGACTTTTCAAGGTCAGTAGGAACCCTAATTTTTTCCCCCACAATGCTGTAAGCTTAAATATAGAAAAGTCAAAGTACCTTTTTCCACAGATTCCTTGGCTGCTTCTTCTGCTGTACCTTGTTCTAGTGCAACACTCTTTGCACTCTCCTCATTGTCATCATCCTTCATTTCCTTTAAGTATAAAAAAAACAAGCAAAAACAAAATGAAAATCTTTTATATCACAGCAAATGTCACTATAAGATAAGTATGTTAGAATTCTAAATTAAGAAATCTTAGTCAACCACAATACACTGCACACTGAAGATAGCCAATCCTCAGTCAATCCACTATTTTCTCTGCCAGGCAAAATGGCAGCTCTGAAGGTAAATCTGTTTAAATCCATTTCCATCTATATTGTTTTTCATGCTGGGACATTTACACCCATTAGAATATATTCATACATTGTCAATTCATCTTTTAATGCAGATATTTTAAAGTTTAGCAGTGAATCTAAGGTACGTAAACAATGATATATATTCAAAATGTATTGTGCTTGACTATGATCAATTAGTAATAACATATTCCACTCACTTCAACATGTTCAGCTTCATCATTTGAAAACTTCTCAGACTCCTCAATACTGTTCTCTTTCTCGGCTTCCTCCTTGACAGATGTCTTGGAAGATGCCTTACTGGGGCTAGCTTTGGGATTAGGGCTTTCATTTTCTTCTTTCTTAGAAACTGATTCTGTTTTCTTTGCTTTGACATCAGACTTCTGTTTTGAGTCAGATTTCTTGTCTAGGTCCTTTTTTGGTTGATCTTTTTTTGCACTAGGTGACTTTGTGGCTTTAGATACCGACTTCGTAGCAGATTTCGGTGTTGGTTTAGATGTCTTACTAGAGGACGACTCAGCTGATGCTGACTTGACAGCTGGAGAACTGCTAGTTTTCTTTTCCTTCCCTTTGTTTTCACTTTCTTTATTAATTGTTGTTGATGGAAGCTCTTTTTTCTTACTTTTTGCTGGAACTTTCTTATCTTTGTTTGTTTTTACAGACTCTGGTTCTTTGGTAGAACTCGCAGTCTTTTTGCTTGCTTCTGGTTTGGGATTATCAGCTTTCTTTTCAACCTCTTTCTTTTTCTCTGCAGTTGGTTTTGACTCTTTAGTTTTAGCTGATGTTGTTTCCTTCACAGTTGCTGATTTGGTGTCAGTTTTTTTCTTTACTACAGTAGTTTTAGGTTTTACTGATGCTACCTTGGTGCTCTTTTCTTTTGTTGTTGAATCTTTCTCCTTTACATGAAGTTTCTCCCTTGACCTTTCCTTGTCAGCTGATGTCGATTCACTCTTTGGTTTAGATTTCTCCTTCTCCTTCTCACTACTTTTAGAAACCTCTTTAGCTACATTGTCTTTCTCCCTGTGCTTCTCTCTACTATCTTTTTCTCTTTCTTTCTCTCTCCCATGATAATGCTCCCGTTCACTTTTTTCCTTCCCATGCTCTCGTTCCTTCTCAGTCTCTTTTTTCTTTTCATTCTCACTTGGTTTGGGAGACCGTGACCCTCTACCCCTTTCCAGTCCATGTACAGTGAGTTTTTTCTCTCTACTTGACCCCTTATCATTAACCCTTTTAGTTGACCCAGAACTTTTGTGTACAGAAGGACTACCTGGACTTCTTTCTACAGCTTTCCTCTTAGGACTGCTGCTTTTCGATCTCTCTCCATTCTTGTCTTCTGGTGCACTTCGCTTTCTTGTGCTTTGCTTGCCTGTTTCTGGGGAAGTTTTTTCTGAAGATCTTCGACTAGGAACTATTTGTAAAGGTATTTTAAGTTATAATCAAGGTTAATAGTGAAATACCATTTAATAACTACATCATATGCACAAAGTACTATCTGTGAACAAAATGTTTATACAGCCTAACACATTTTTTTGCACCCATCTGTGTAACAAACCTTACAAGCAATCTTTTATCAACAGAATCCCATTTTTGCATTACATGATAACCACTCATGTCAAATTATCTCTTAATTCTTATTCCAATTCCTATATCCAAATAACTTTACCTTTCGATGCTTTGTCCAGTTCAGCAGCAAACTCATCATGAGTGGTCTCTCCTAAGATGTCATCCAGAACATTCAACTCTACATCTTCTCCTAAAAAGACACAATGAACCAACATAGTGAGCAAAAACACTATGGCATAGCAACAACTCCACTGCACACAGCATGCCCATGTAGCTCAGGGCTAAAAACCAATGGCTAATGTCACTGGACAATGTATAACCAGAATTCACACTTGTCTGGCCTAATTCTTGCTTGAAATGCTGTATGTTCAAGCTAAAATGCTTATGGTGCCATTCATAATGTCCTGTTAGTGATCAGCCCTGGGCCCCAGGTCTAATTATTAAATATGCCTACTGGTTTTTTAAGACATTTCATCCTCTAATCTAATTGTCAAGGTTTATCAAGTAGCAGTAATCTTGTCATGTATTGTTGCATCTGAACGATCTGAGTATTTTTTACTGATTTGTGATCTATGCTGCTAATTCTTTGCTTGGAATTAAAACCTCAACTGTTTGTAATGGACAAATAACAACAGAAATAATCTATACCAGCCATATTTTTGATTTTAAATTAAATTCTTCACTCTAAAAGTGATTTTCTTAAATTAAGTGAATTTCTTGTTTCAATGTCCCCAGGTAAGTATGTTATTATGAATTTAAGTTCTTAAATCATATTTGAAGAGAGATGTCTTAAATCAAGCAATTTAATGCTTCCTTGAGGACATTAAAAAAAGAAAATCACTTAATTTAAGAAAAATCACTTTTAGAGTGCTTGTATATCAGAAATGTTTGCTAAAGACTCTATATACAAAAACAAAGAATTACAACCAGTGAACTCTATATCTTCACTAATTTCACTATTCTCAGAAATTAGCCACCGATTTTTTTACGCAAAAGGCCGTTGAAAATTTCTAGGAAGAAAGGAAGATGGCGTCGATGTAAGGAGTGAAGATGTAACTAGTCACGAGAGCCTTAAAACAGTTTATAAAGCATATGTGGACTCTTCGTTGATTATTATGTCCTAATTTAATAACATTTGCTGCATTTCAGACATCAAACGTTAGAATAAAATCTTAGAATAATTTAGAACACAACGGTAAAAAAACGAGGGGTACCAAACGAGGTATGACAAACTGAAAATTTCAATGGCGGCCAACTTACTCGCTTCTATCTCATCTGGAGACGATAATTCTCCTTCTTCTGCCATTTTGGACATTGCAATACGCCTTTGTTAAGCTTTAGAGCTGTTTCTTTTGCCGATCAGAAGTAAAAATAAGCGAAAAACAGCAATTTTCTTGGCAGTTTTTCCTCGTTCTCTGAAAACAAGAAAGTACGCCAAATGCTGGGAAATTATGGGATATCTAACACCCATTACGTCATACACAGGGAACCCAATACGTCATAAAACCTAAAGTTAACAATATTATGACACTTTTCTTAAATAAAACATAGCATCTTATCCATTTCGTTGCACTTTATCTATATCGTATTAGTAATGTTAAAAAGAAAAAGAAAAAAATCTTCTCACAAACGTAAGATATAGTGTTTTGGTATAAATAAAAATAATAAAAATTATAATTTTCCTTAAATTTTAGATAGAAGATACATATATTGTCATGTATCACTTTTGACTAAGGGTTTTCTAGTTATTCAAAAACTTTTTTTTAACTTTTAAGGGAAGGAAGTGCAAACAATTTCAACACACCCAGTTCGCAATGGCTTATGGGTATATTTTCAAGATGGCGACCATGTCGGAAGGTTTATAGCAAACATTTCATCTTTTTTCATTTTCCCCCCTTACTGGTATGCTTTTAACCCTTAAATATGGCCAGCAAGTATGGATGTGAACATTATATAAGACGCTGTGCCTTAAAGGTAAGTCCTGGTTCAATGGCTGGCTGTCAATTATCTTCTTTTTCACAGCTGTGGAAATAAGGTTTTTTTTTTCCGAGAAAAGATTTTATTAAAAGATTTTAAACCTCTGCCAAGCAGGGTAAGATTTGATCGACCCTTCAACGAAAACGCTTGCTTATAAACTTTATATTTCATATTGCTTATGTTTTAAATATTTCATATTAATAAAAGAATGTATATTCTCATCCAACGTAATAAATTTCTTAAAATGCGTCAGTAAGCTTAAATAAACTTAAGTTTATCTACTCGATAAAATTTGATTTTTGGTGAAAAACCTTTGACCATTTGTCCAACGGTTGGACCGCAAAGCTGGTATTTTCGTGTTATTTGATATTTGATATTTGAAATGCTTACTCTATGATCCCCAGGCTTCCTGCTGTGACAAAGTGTTTACATGTAGACTTTGTCATGACGAGGAAATAGAGGACCACAAACTAGACAGGAAATCTGTAACTACCATCAAATGTTTGCAGTGTGAAAAAGAACAAGATGTGAGTTTTAATACTCCTGGTAGTTTATCAGAAGATTTTATATTACTGGGAAAATCCTATGGCACAGATGTGGCATCATCAGGGGCAGTGGAGCAGCCCCCTGTCTCTGCCGCCCCTGATCATGTGGTGCTACAACATACACTGTACAGCTTGCTAGCATGTATCAAGGTGCAACAGGTTTGTGGGGGGTAGCACACAGGTTCCTAATTTTTCTAGCATTTTGATTGGATGAGCACTGTGCAGCTGATGTCATGAGATGGTGTGAAAGGGACTGATGGAATGTGAGGTTAATGAAATTCATGAATTCCACCCTTCTGTCAATTCTTTGTTTGCACATTACATCATCATGTCCATGTTGGTGGTTTTTAATAAAAGATTTCTCATTGGGTCTTTTGTCTACACCACCACCATGCTCATCATGCCTTTATCATTTGATCCTCTTGGGAATGGTTGCAAACAAGCAATGTACTTTTCTACATAACTCTCCCTGCTGTTCATATTTTCAATTGACTCCTCACTACAACACACATCTTTTTTCCTACTTTATTAGGTTTCTGACTCCTGTGTTAATTGTGGAATTCACTTTGGCTTATACACTTGCCTGAAGTGCAGACTTTTTGATGACAATGATAAAGGCCAGTTTCATTGTGATGAATGTGGAATATGCAGGTATTGCTAAAAGCTACAACAGAGCACAAATATTGACTGTGAAAATCATGCTGTATGACACATTCATTCATAGAGCAGTTTTCATATGAGTGGGAAACATATGGTACTGACTTACAGCAAGTACAAGGTACAATGTGCAGAAACACTGAAAGGGCTTCCCATAGTTTTCATGTGAATCATCCAGTTACAAAGCATAGTTATTGCTGTGGTAAAGTATGGTACTGTGAATTTGTTGCATTAAGTCCACTCTAATACAGGATAGAACCAAGCAAATGACACAAAATCCTCCCTACTGTATAATTATCTTGTCATGACTAACTTGAACCAGGTCTTTTATCAAAAATCAATTTTTTGTGAATCAATTTGCTTATGTTTTTGTGTTTTTTCCTATGTAGAGTTGGTGGGAGAAATAATTTCTATCATTGCCCTAAATGTGACATATGTGTACCTATTTCCATGAACAACCACCAGGTACAGTGAATCCATTTTGGTTTTAATTTTTTTAAAGACATTAAAAACAAATGTATACAAAATTGATGTTCCTTAGTTTTTGCACACTTATTAAAAGTTGTTCATAAAAATTTTATTTTTTTCCAAAGTGTTTTGAAAATGCTGCTAGGAATAACTGTCCTATATGTATGGAGGTAGGTCTTGAAATTTGTCTGTTTCAACTATAAATCAAATTGTGGATGTCTTTTCTTTTTTCATAAAAAATGTTATTAATGGTAATGATGATGACAAATTATGAGCAGGACTAAAATCATGATGACAATAGCAATAATACTGAAGATAGATACTGATCAAATAACTGATGATGGTGAAGATTCCAGTGATAGTCATGGTGATACCAGTAGCAGAAGACAGATGATGATGATGATTACTGATGATGATGATAATTGTTTTGGAGGGGGGTGGCAGCTGAAGACAGATGATGATAACTGATAATGATGATGATGATGATAGTTTGTGGGGTGTGGTGCCAGTTAGTGGTGATTACGGAACTGATGATAAAGATAATTATGATAGGGTTGATGAAAGTCATACTGATGTTGTTGTCAATTTTTTCCATGAACTGATTCCTCCTTTTACAGGACATCCATACTTCTAGAATACGTAGTCAAGTTGCCCCATGTGGTCATTTCATTCATACGTAAGTGTCATTGTTATGAATGCCAAGGAGGGACTTCTGACTTTGGGATTCTGACATCAGACTTCTGAGTTTGAAGTCGGAAGTCCAAACTTGGAAGTCCTTCCCCCACTTTCATAATATTGACTTATGCCGGATTTGATGGATTGTGCAACATACTTTCAATTTACTAAAAGATATATGCAAAATGATACAATTTTAATACTGATTTTCTTTTTTAGGACATGTTTGTCTGATCTTCTCAGTTCAGGGTGTGTATAATAATTTATATTTTTTAAAGAAAATGATGTTGTTTTTAATCCTAGAGGTTTTCTTTCCTTTCCTTTTCTGGTGAAGCTGTTAACTGATACCCTGGTCCAAGAGAAAAGAAAACCTCTGGGACTAGGGTATCAGTTAACAGGATTTTAAATTGTTTTTTGTAACTGCTATAGGAGTTATGCATGTCCACTGTGCAATAGATCACTTGTTGACATGAAACCAATGTGGAGAGAGCTTGATAATGAAATCAGCAGGACACCAATGCCTGAAGAATACAAGAATGTGATGGTTGAGGTAGGAATTTTATGACAGCCATGCACATTTCTTTTTATGAAAAAATAGCAATATTGGATCCATTGACATGGACAATGCTAGACTATAAATTAAATTAGATTTTTATCTCATCAACAGATCAAATGCAGAGACTGTCAAAAGGTATGATAAACTTTATCTTGATTTATTTTTGTTTTATTTTTAAATTCCCTTCCCTGATAAATAAATACACCTATTTCAAAAACATTGTTATAGCCAAAAGCAACAAGTGACAAGACTGAGACCAAAAGCCAACATCTGTGGTCAGGATATTAGCTGAGTTTTTGGACACACATTTGATCTTGGGAAGCATAGCAGCTTTCTATTGTAAAAAAGCTAATGAATTACTGCCTTGTGGACTTGGCTTGTTGCTTTCAGCTGTGAGAACATTTTTTGAAATAGGTATATACCTTAAATAAGTCTATTGTTAAATTAAAATACATTAAATGAGATTCCAGTCAATATTAAATTACATTTTACAATAATTCATTCACTTTAAGAATAAGTACCCTGGCTACCCTTTCTCTAAAAATGTTTTAAAAATATTATCTAATAAGTTATTTGACAGAGAAGATCATTCTGGTGGCTAAAAGCCTTTTGAACCACTGCAGCTGAGTTATTGATTGACCAAACATTACCAATCATCATCACCAAACATTCTCAATCAATCTGTCAAGCAAATAAGGTCAATTGGCACTCAGTTGCTATATGTAGTATAGTGTTACCTCTTATCTGAGATTTGACATCCAGTGGTTTCTATTTTATATTAATACAGGATAGCAAAGTTAAATTCCATGTGCTGGGACACAAATGCCAACACTGCAATTCATACAACACATCTCGTGAGAAAATAGAAGGATTGCCAGAAAGTTTACCGCCAATTCAGGTTCAGGTTGAAGAACATGAGGCCAATGCAGATGATGATGATGATGAATGGACAACAGAGGAAGAAGAGGTGGTACAAGAGGAGACTAATGACCAGGAAGCTGAAGAGAGTGAGGCAACGCAAGAAAACCCACCATTGGATTAACAAGATATTGTAACCTCAGTATTATCTGCTATTAATGCCTTTGCCACAGAGTCATGGTTAAAGAGCTGCCATCAAAGTTTTATTAGGGCTGAAAATTTGAATTTGAATTTGGTTTTTCACTGCCATGAGTCAAATATAAAAGATACAGACAGTGATTATTTTTGATTGATGGCAGTGAAAAACTAATTTTGCAACAAACCATTGAAATGTGTGAGTTCACAGAATAATGAGAATCGCAGTAATTCAAGCAAATTCTTCAGTCAATGATGGTCACTTCTTTTTCGCTTGGCTGTTAGATGCAGCACCTAGTCTTAGTGGTAGCATCTTATCATTAATTACTAGTATCACGGTATCACTTAAGCTAAGGTTTTTTATTTTTCTATTGTCACATGGTATTTAACATCCCAGTGTTTTCTGTTGTCTTCTGGTAAAATATGATGAGCCACCTTTTCAAAAATGAAGAAAAATAAATGTGAGATACTAATGAGTCATTTAAATAAGATAAAAAGATATTTTTAATTTGACTTGAAAAAGCATTAATTCATAGATCCGCTTAGACAATAGCTTCAACAGAACATCACAGTTTTCCCAAAAATCCCACCAACACTGACAAAGATCTAAACTTCAGGGTTTGTTGCTTTAAATGTAGTGTTAGGGTCTATGGCATTAAAGGTTTTTTAACATCATGATATATCATGTTTTGACTTGTCGTATGTAGCAAACTATGGAGCAGTAGATCTCAGAATCAGGAGATGATGGTGCGAACTTTTTTATACACATTTTGAAATACTGTAGGTTGGGTAATATGCAGGAACAGTGCCCAGATGCCCTGTTGACAGACTGGCAGCTGATTAACAGCCATTTGACAGTAGTATCGTTTCTTTAGAAACTCTCAGCCAGGTGATGGTGGAGTAACCGTGGGATGTTGACCAATGACAGCCATTAATCAGCAGAGAGAACACCTGGGGCACTGTTCATGCATGTTACCCTGTAAGTTATATCATGATATCAGATTATTTTATTTGTTTATACCTCAGTTTTCCCTGCTGCTACCTTGAGTGTGTAATCCAGGTCTCCCCTATGGCTGATACAGTTTTGGCCTTTAGTGCAGTCAACATGAGTAGTTACGTCTGCATGTGACTGAAAACAAATGTACCAGTAATAATTTTGTAACCTGAGGATGTAGCACAAAAATTGAATGGAAATGCTGTAAGAAGGCTCTGCAAAATCTTGAGGTAGTAGTATGTTGAAAAAAAACCAATGAAAATGTGGATGTCCCAGGGGGGATCTTTTCAATATTGAAGAATGTCCAGGGGGGTGAAGTGAAACAGAATTATGGGGGATTATTAGAGCACTTAAGAAATATACTTCTCAAATTCATGAATAATTAATGAGGAGAAAACAAAGTAAATCACTACCGTGACGGTGGTTTGGATATGTGATCTTAATTGGCATAAAATTTGGCCAACTTTCACTTTGATTTTCTCCTAGAATTATTCATCGTTTGAGAAGCTGAATCAAAGTCACTTGAAAGAGTGTTTAACCCTTTATCCAAACACCTTGAAGTTGGTTAGAAAACTTGGTTGCACCTCATTTTTTTAACCCACTTTTCAATGTTTGGATATCACATGAAACACTTTCTCCTGTGTTTGATCTTTTTCATCAAGAAAGTGACAGCAATTTACCTGGTTATCAATCAGAATGGTACATCTTTCAGGACTTTCGTATTTATAGAGAATAAGATCCCTCATTCCTTTGATGCTTTCCTTTTTGGTGCTACTTTTGAGGATGGAGCTTATCAAAGCTTTGTTTAATTCTTCTTTGCAATTATCAACACCAACAACAGTCAATTTTGGCTCACAATTCTTAACAAATATGTCCAGATAGAAGGAACAGGACTGAAAAAGAGAGGTGATAAAAAATCCTTTTAATTTATAGAACCACTAAGTCATCCATTTATGCATTACATCCATCTAAATGTATTTATCTGTCTACCATCCATTCACTGTTTCACTCAATCATTCTTCCATTCACTTTTGGTTTTTTTTAATGCATTTTATTCTCTTTTATTTGCTACTACCCATTTATTCATTCTCTTATTGATTTTTTTCATTAATCAATTCACCAATTTGCCCCTAGCTGTCACATGATATACATTGTGTTACAATCATCAAAAATTTACTATCTTTTGAACAAATCATTGACTTGATTTGTTTATTTGGCTCTCTAAATATAACCAAAATCTTGTTATTAAACTCTGATTTAAAAGGTTCTTGCTGTTTTTAAGGAGAAAAAATTGACAAATCACATTGATAATTTGTTCAAAAGTTAGTACATTCACACGGCAATCAGACAACATTGTCTGAACTTTTTGGTGACTGTAAGACAATGTATATTACATGATGGCTCAGGGTAAATCAGTGATTTCAACAATCATTTAATCATTTATCCACACATCCACCTGCTCATTTGTGCATTCAATCATCAATACATCCATTGAACCATATATACCTGGTCCAATTCAAGAGCCTTGTTGTACCCCATACTATCCATTGTTACCCATAAGTCATCAGGATCACCTTCAGCATCTTTGGCTTCCATTAGATTCAAATTCAAGAATCCCTTCAGTGTTATCTCTTCATTGTCATTCATCTCAAAATTTTCTATTCAAATTATTAGTATTTATTAGAATCAGAAAATAAAAAATGTACAAGACACCAGAGGAAACTGATCTACCTTTCAACTAGTCTGCTTTTGCAGCCATTATTAATGTTGGTCAAACTTCCCTCCCAATTAACGGCTGTTCACTTGAGCCAAACATTCCTTTCCCAAGAATCGACCAATGAGATGTGGAAATTTGGCTGACACTATAACAGCTGCAAAGGAGACTACCTTTCAACCTGTACCATGCAAATCTACCATAAACATTGGCAGATGTGTGCTTCATGAACAGACACAGTGCTTATAGTTAAAACTGTGCTCCATTCAGTTATAGAAGCATGCAGGAGGTGATAATGAAAACATGAAAGAAGTGTTGCG
>JAAAQI020046899.1:0-18192 GCA_011800005.2 Stichodactyla mertensii | reverse complement strand
TAAGTGTCAAAAATGAACATTGAAAATTTATCTGAAAATTTGTTTGGGTGGCCTTGGTTGGAGTAGTTGCACTGTAAAATATCTATCAAGCTAATATAGGTTTTATTTGAATATGTTACAATTTAATAAATGAAAAAATTTAAAATTAATTTACTTAAGTTGCAGCCAACCAGGTCTTGGTTGCCTAGCAACCTTGCCTGTAATGTCACAAACAAGGTTGCCAGACGCTAACAGTATTTGGTGGAAGTGGCAAGTCCAGGAGATTGTTTCGGATGCCGTCATACCTTGGCGACGTGGAGGGCATGTCCGACCCCCCCAGGACGCAATATTTCGTGCCGTACCGCAGACGTTCATCGGGAAGATACCTTCCTGGGGAGGGATAAACCCCTATCGTACCTCAGTCGGATGGGTAACATTTTTAGGCCGGGAAATGAAAATCCCAGCTGATTTATGTCATTAAATGGGACGAGCATCCTCACCCAACCGAAATAAAAACCTCTTAAACCCTCCAGGGGATTTTAAACCCCTGTCATACCTCAGATGGACTGGCACAATACATACGCCCGCTTCCCTGGCATGCGAGTGATATTCCAATCCTTTCCAGTGGATTACTGCGGTTCCACTCTAACCTTGGTCACATGAGTTTGTTAACCAATCAGAGTACGAGTGGAAAACAAAATTCGCGTTTATATTCTACTGCTCATTGGTCCATTGCATTTGCCACATGCTGTCGCGACGCCAAACTTCATTAAACTTCCTACCGTTCACTAAAGTGCGATACTTGATACGCTTAAACTTTCCCCGAATTCTCTAAATAAAAATGCAATTTAGGGAGTTTCTAGAATTGATTCCGCATATCTTCTGAGAGTGTGACTTCATACTTGTAGTAGTTTTCGTATATATTGGCAAAAAATGTTCGGAAATTTCGCGGAACTGGGAATGAAAGCCGACGGAGCTTTGAATGTTGATGTCGCGACAGAACATGTTTCCGCGGTAGAATATAAACTCGAATTCTGTTGTTTTCGTTCGTACTCTGATTGGTTAACGAACTCAAGTGACCGCGGCTAGAGTAGAACCACAGTAATTAGTTAGCTGGATCCCCATACGTCTGTTGTCTGGGAGGCATGTAGAAGGACTGTGTTGGTCTGGTGTTGGTCTTCTTGGGTTTGACATTGTAAAACACGGTGGTGGATGGTGGGCCTTTGCTGGGGTCTGTACCATCAACCACGGTACCAGAATGTGGATATAACTCTAAGGTAAAAGAATGAAAAGAAAATCTTCACAAAAAGGTTTATGTCAGCCCTACACGATAAACAATTCATTTATGAATTTCTTACTGCTGAACTACCGAATTCCCTAAAGTGTCGGCAAAACACCCCACGTCGGATTTTTATTTGGATCGATCGAATCGATCACGTGACATTGCATTTTGCCGATTGGATGAGCAGTAAGAAACTCGCGCGTCGTGCCGTCACCGTGTCGCGTACGGTGGTTTTTTAAAGCCAGACGAAATCTTTCCAGCGGTGATAGGCGATTAAAAACCCTTACGTCTTTGCCCACGGTCATCATTTTAGGGACTGTTCATTAATTATCCCTTTGGGGGGGGGCCCGGAGGATATCTATTCCTATGAGAATGGAAACCTTTGTTTTTCCCGTCTAAACTCGTTTTGAAGTGCTTGAATGCGAGACTTGCTGGGAAAAAATGTATTGTTTCAGTCAACATGGCCGCCGCGTGAGTTAAAGCCCATTCCACCAGCGATTCTATGAAACTCACGTCAGGAGGCGAAATAAGTCTAAGAGGCAAATTAAGTAGTTGGGTTTGCTGTGGAAAAAGATGTCCCACTGTAACATTTACAAGACTTTGTTAGTTCCTTCAGGATTGTATACCTTGTCCATGAAGTTCTTTTACTCCTCGAACGAACTGCACGGTTCCCGCGGGTTGTATCGGGTAGTAAGCGGGTCTCGAGGCTGGGTTACTAGCTTGAGCAGCCATAGGATCGTAATGGATGACATGTGGATAGGGTTGTCTTATTTCTTGGTAGTTCATCTGAGCAGGTTGCCATTGCATTCCTGGTGGGGGCTGTGGAAGTCCTTGGGGAGCTGCTACAGGTGGGCCCTGGCTATGGATGGGCCCTTTAGGTCCCATTGGAAATGGAGCCTGGGCTGGTACTGGTACCATCACTTGAGGCCTGGGAACCATTGCGACTTGAGCTGGCTGGGCATACACTGGGACTGCTGTCATAGTGGTGGCTACCGGTAGGGACTGGGCATTAGAGTCCGTCTATTGTATAAGAGACAGATAGTAGTGAAACAGGTAGTTTAATTATAGTATTTACTGCGTATATCTGTGATAATTAGTTAACCGGAAGTGCTTTCGGCAATAAAAACGAATACAGGAAGTGGTATATATTTGTCCTATACCGGAAGCGCTGTCAGTCTAAGAATACTTGAAGTGAAGAAATTGTTATAAGGTTTTTAAAACCAAAAGTGCGGAATACCATTGTAGGGCGGACGTTATCATGGTATTCCGCACTTCTGGTTATGCACCGGAAGTAGTACAACCAATACCGGAAGTAATACAAACCCGTTACCGCCACTTTACTCCACTTACCCAGGCGATGATTGGAAACGGTCGAAGCGAAGTGATGGATATCATTTCACAGCCACCGTGAAAGTCTTGAAAAGATACCATACACTGCTGACCATCAGGAGTGATGTGCTCAATCTTGGCGCTGTAGTACTAGTTTGAGAGAGAGAAAAAAACGACGACGTTAACCATTACTACTACTAATCAAAAAGATGTTTCTAGGTTGGATTTAACTTTATTTTAGACTAGTTTCATCAGCCTTGGTATTAAATTATTTAATTAACCGAGCTTTCAACCTACGCGGTCATCTTCAGGGTTACAATGGAAATGACCGGGTAGGTCGAAAGCTCGGTTAAATTAAATAATTTAATATCAAGGTTGATGAATTTACTACTACTAGTTTTACAAGTTGAATTGTGAAAGGCATTTCCACGTCAATGTCATGAGCGATTGATCTGCAAGGTGGTCTTATGGGTAAAAGTCTTATCAGAAAAATTCAAAGCAGCCTCTTACCTGACCGTCTCTACGCAATGCTAAACACTGCTCTCCTTTTTTCCATCTCATCTGGGAAAAACAAAAACAAAAACAAAAAAAAAACCACAAACAAACAAATGAATAAGTATGTAGGTAAGTAGGTAAGTACGTAAATAAATAAATAAATAAATAAAACGCTCACTCAATAATTTATCATAATATAGCAAATTGCGTAGAAATCAAGTGATTCAGCAAAGCTAATGGACAACATTTCTTTTTCATAGTTACTCTACAGGGTTGGTCAGGGTGCACACCCTCTACTCCTCTCGCTTTTAAAGCCATTCAGCAAATGGTATAGGTCGAAACAAGAGTGCGAGGTCAGTAAGGAACCAACTACATAGGAAGCCTCTTGCCTAGCAGGCAGCGCACCAACAACACTACAAACTATCAGGTTTAGGCAGCCAACTAACCCTTCGTCCCTGTCAAGCAGTTCCTCTTCAACAGTCAAATACAAAATACTACTAAAATAACCCAGATATCTTACCTGAGTAGCAGGAATCTGTGTCTGTAAATGTTGCTGTGAAGGAGACGTCATGGGCTGAGTCACCATTACAGCCTGTGGGGGACCCATCTGAGTAGGCATCTGGTAGACAGGAAACTGCTGTGGGGGTGGGGGTGGTGGGGGAGGAGGCGTTTGTTGATAATTAAAATCTTGTTGTTCGTACATTTGGTGCTGGTCTACATGATAGTGGGTATGCTGGACACTAGGTTGGTTGGAAACATAACCACTCACTGTTGGCTGTGGATCATACTGGTTCTGCTTAGTCCCGCTGGTTTGCTTTTGCTCCGCACTCGCCTTGTATTCCTCGCTCTGTTGTCGTTGTTGTTTTTGATATCCCTTCTGTCGCCGTGGTTGTTGCTGGTGCCTTTGGTACGTGTCGTCACTGCTTCTGCTTTGCGACGATTGGCCCGATTCAATGCTTGGTGATTGGCTGGATCGTCCATCGCCGCTGGACCCGGACCCAGGTGAACTAGTCTTCTCACGATATGAATCTTTTTCTATGGAGGATTTTCGGTCTCTGTCATAATAGTGCTGATGCTGCTGATACTGTTGTTGTTGCTTCTTCTGTAACCTTGGCGGAAGGGTTTGGTTGTATGGCCTGCCATCTTCGTGCCTCCCCCTGGATCCTCTCCCTCTCCCTTGCCCACTCGACTGCTGCTGCCTTGGTTGGTACTGCCGCTGTTTGATGTCACGAGATGTTGTCGATTGTTCAGGATTCCGTCCAGCTTTGTCGCCATCTTTAATTCTGTCATTATTTCTGGTTGGCTGCTTCGGGTCTTTTCCTGATTGGCTAGTTGGAGGTTTAACATCGGATTTTACTCGCTTGGCGCTTTCCGATCCATCGGATTGTTGCTGTTGAGGCTTTGACGTCTGCCGAGGTTCAGCGTTTTCGGATGTAGTCTCTCGAGGCACGGGTTGGGCTTCCTGTGGTGTGTCGTTCAAGGATGTTGGAGGCTCCTTTTGGTCATCTGTCTTCGTATCACTGTCGCTGAACTCTTTTGCTGCGGGAGGTGGTGTTGAAGTCTTGGGAGGGGCTGAAAAAGAAAAGAAAAACAAAAAATCTCGATTCGAGTAGGCACGGCTATGATACTGAAATACGGCACGCTACAGGAACGAATAGACCTAATTCGCTTGGGCGTAATGTTTTACCCATTTCAGACCTCTTAGGAATAAGATTCTTTGCTTGAGGTTTATCCATATTAATGTATCTTCTCAAGCGTTACCATTAAACAAAGGAAAAAGTCCCAAAGGAATGGCACGTGACCTGTAATGGGAAAACAGCGAGTAAGGTCTATTTGCCGTATCGTTTCCCTCTCAAATGAAATCTGTTCTACTTTCAAGCTATATTTACTTTCGATGGACAATTTGACAAAGTCCCATAGAGTTCCGGTATCAGATGGTTGTCTTGATCGATAATCTTCTGAATCGTCTTGCTCTATTGAGCTCGATCTTCCTCTGCCTGCAGAGGTAAAACAGTCGTTGAATACTGTTAAAAAACTTAAGGGAAATACATACGCAGATGGATAAAAAACTCCAGAACTAGAATCCATATTTCGAAATTAGAGCAGATTTCGTATGACTTTGAAAAGCTCGCGGCGCGAACACGGTCGTGACACGGTCAAGGCACGGCAAGGCACGGGAAAATTCTAGAAAATATCACGGTCACGGCAAGGCACACTTACGGCACCGATCGTGTCGCGAGCTTTTTACAGTCATACGAAATCTGTCCATTATTTGCCAAAATAATGGTGAACTAAATATTTGAGAATTCTTCCTGATTTTCTCTTATCAATGCAATACTCTTTGCACCCTTTAAACTTACCAAATCCCTCCTTTCTTCCGCCTCTTCCACCACGTGAGCTACCTCTCCCTCCTTGGCCACCTCTTCCCAGTCCATCGTGGCCAAGCCTCCCTCCTTGCCCGTCAAGTGAACGTCTACCACCAGCCGCACCATCAGAAGCCAGTCTACCACTATTATCACGTGACTGTACATCACTCGGCCCATTTTCCCTGACACCAGCGCTCCCTGATGATGTATCATTAATCCTCTGGTGGGTTGTACTGTCGAATGCCTGACCACTTTGAGGTGGTTTTTCACCCCTTTCTGATCTGTTGTGATCTGTTCTTCTTGGGTTATTTCTGTCCCCACTCATGGTAGCATTTCTAGAATCCCCCGATTGGCTGTTTGAGGTCTCACTATTCCTGTTCCCCCCTCTGTATTCCCTATTACCTCTGTTATCTTTTTGACCGAATCGACTGTCGCTTGAGAACTTCCCGTGTGGTTTGTCTTGATTGTAGCGTCTTTCCCCTCTAAATGATTCACTTCTCGAGTCCCCCCTGGAATCCCCTCCCCTTGAGTCTCCTCGTTTCCCTCCTCTGTCATCTCTTCTGCCGGTATTTTCTGTCTGTCTGTCACTGTCCTGGTCTCTGTCTCTTCCTCTTCTGCTATAGTTTTCCTGCTGCGACTGCTTGTATCTGTTGCTTTCCGAGTATTTTCTGTGCGAGTCGTTTTCCATCCCGTGTCCATTTGGTACACCTGAGTTACATGAACAAAAAGGTAAGAAAAGAGCAACGTTTTTGTTAGTCTTAAACAAAAGGTTGAGAAGATTAATCAATCAAGACGCCGAGAAAACTGCGAGCTCTTTTTATCGTTATAACATGAGATGAATTACAACCTTTACTAACAGAGGAGTTTTACTAGTGGCCTGCAAAAACCTCATCAGCAATAATATCAACAAGCCTTTATTTCTGCAAAGTAATGATATTGCGGCCCGTATGGCCGTTGCTCACGAGAACAGAATATATGCGAGAATTCGTAGCTAGCCAGAAAAAGGTAGAAAGTTTTCTGTTTGTAGCTTGCTTTGCGCAAACAGTTTGTTCGTATCTGTGCGCGGTCTACCCGTGAACATGCAGTGGCGACGTTCTGTCACGACATCAAACTTCAAAGTTCCTCCCACCTACCAAAGTATGTTGTTCGACGAATGTGATTCGATATGAGGAAATACAGTGACAGCTAATTGACAGGCACAGCAAATATTATGGGTTAGCAAACTGAATACAGTAACATTTTAGCCTGAGGGTCGGAAAAATATAAACATCCTTTACAAGCATCACCAGAAATCCTTGGCAGTACCTTTGTTGTTTCCTCTAGCATCTTGAGATTTTGCTTGACTAAATGGTACAAAGGGAGGTGGGCCATCCTCTCCGCTGGCTGTACTTCGAGAGTGCTTAGCTAATGACTAAAAAACAAGGACATACATCAACAACGACAACAATCTCCATTCATTTTTTATTTTCCTGGGGATGGGGTGGGAATGGGAAAGAAAGAAACAAATTCTTTACTTTTTCAGATCCAAGTACCCCTTAAGCAAACCTGTAACATGACCCCCAGAACAATGTTTAAAGTGGATCTTGTTTAACGAAATATTTCAGGGGGTGCATGCATCTGACCCATCCCCTTCCTTAGTTTAATAATGAGAAGTTCTTGAATGAATAAAATAAAGTGAAATGAACAAATGAATGGATTAACTTTTAAACCCTTGTCCAATCTAACGTAATACATTGTCAAGTCCATTTTCAAAACAAAATTTGCCTGCACACAACTTCGGCATGTTTGTGGCAGGCATAAAATGTTAATGAAATAAATTTCTTCAAATTAAATTTCAAAAAAAATTTTCTGCTTTGTTTGGATGGAAATAGCTTTTCAACTGGGCTAGAATACATTCATTTAAATATTTCTTGTGGAAAAGAGTGGTTCAGACTATTATTTCACTAGGATGTGGAACAATGAAAACAAAAAAGAATGAAAAATGCATTGGGAGAGCTTAAATAAACCAAATAGCATTAAATATGCTATGACTTGAGCATGTTCATTAGTCTATGACATATTTGAATTGAGAAATATTAAAGAAAGTTGAAATTTGTGTCTATAATTGACACTGCAGCAAATAAGAACAGCAAAAGTGTCAACATACAAATGCTGTAACATGCGGACAATAATTACAAATTTTTGAAAAGAAAACATAGCTCAAAATATATCAAGCTTTTTTGTACTTTTACAATTGTTGCCACAAAAATATACACAGACATTCTTTATTTACCACAATCTGCTTCCTTTTTATTGCATTGTGAAATATATTTAATAAACCTTGTCAGATGTGGTTATCAGGAAGATGTTCTAGATTCTACAAGCATATAGCCACTACATAAAAGAAAAGCAGAATAAGAAATCTGTACATTTTTTCTTCACAAAATATAGTGCAGAATCTTTCCAGTGGGAACCTATAATTGTTAAACTGTTATAAACACTACGGTACTGTACTATATGTATCACATGTTTTCTTAAAAGTTTGATCAATAATTCTGAAAAGAATAATTACAATCTCAGACAAAAATATTAGAACATCTTATTACTTTGAGGTTAAAAAATTAATAGATAAAAAAGCTCAATTTAACATATCCACAAAAGCTGCCATGATTAATGTTTTCTCTTGTGATGTTATTGAGTCATGTGGTTTGGGGGGGGGGAGGGGGGCAAACAACTTTGATTAAAAGAGACTTCAGCCACCTTCCTAACACACTTGACTGCATTTTCTCAGCAATAGTCATCATCATCATCATCATCATCATTTCCCATTAGTTGCATTTCCAGCCTTAGGGCACTTCTGTCTGGATAGGTTGGAAAATCTTTCCTCCAGCAGTCACATGAAGTCCGATGTCTTCATCATCATTCTCCTTGCTTGTTGGGTGTCTATACCCAGCAGGGATTTTATCCTAGTCTATGCTGTCCTAGATCTTCTTCTATCAAACAGAATCTGTTTCTGAAGCGCACTATTTTTCATTCTGCGTATTTGAGCAATGTATTTGAGAGATGCTGGAGGTAGCAGGAAGTTTCGGATTGGTTGAGTATGTGTTAGTTCACATAGTTGGGCATTAGAGATCTTGAAGCTCCAGTCTATTTCTCCTTCCACTTGAGTTCTTGGGTCAATATTTGTTTTTTGTTCTTTCCTGCATTAACACATTTCTGGTAACTGAAATACTCAAGTTTAAGCCAGTTTTATAAAATCACCACAAAAGTACAATCTCAAAACTGACTAAATGCAGAGTTTTTTAAAAATGCTCTGAAATAACATTTGGCCACACAGTTTGTAAAATCACGAGCCTATTTTTTAAACACGGTCATTTGTACAATGTTTGCCCCCTGGAAGACCACATGGCTAATTTGCATTACAATATGAAAACCATTAAGGTAAATTATGTGAAACTCAAATCCCCTATCACAGACCATAATGATTCATCCAAAAATTTTCTTATTTCTCAACCAATAATAGATTTAGTGCATAATGTGTGTGAGGGAGGGAGGAAGTTGGAGAGGAAAGCAGTTTTGGGGGTTAGAATTAAGAAAACACATACCTTCCTTGAGGTTTGCTCCACACACACACACACACACACACACACTACCACTTCATTCAATATTTACAGCATGCAATACTCAACTCACATATTGATTTTATGGAGGGAGAAAAACTGGAGAACCTGGAGAAAACTCCTTGTGGCAAGGGAGAAAACAACATATCTAACAAACTCACAGGTGGCACACCAGCAACCTGACGCATTGGACTCAGTGGTGAGAGATGATGCAATAACAGAGTCTACTCTTTCCATGAATGCCAGACAGGACAGGGTAAGGAACTGACTGACTAATAACCTAAAAGTCTTTTGTTTTTGGTTGGACAAAAAAGTGTTAGGCAGCCTGAGTTAATATAAGTTGCACTGTAAATATAGTACTTAAGCTTATTTACCTTATTAAGTTTCCACTTACTGACAAGACTTTCAACCTCACCACCAAGTACTTTGGTGTTTTCATTATCAAGTAAAAGCACACCATTTCTTACTGGCACAGTTCCTCTGAGGCAAATCTTAGTGCCAGGTGGAGTAGACAAACTGTTCAGAAATTAACATTTGAATTTCATTCATATAGAGGATACTAATGGTGCTTTTAACAACAGTTTCTCACTCATACCTCCCCTCCAATTAATAATGAATGGTTCCTCTGGACATCTGTCTGTCTGTCTGTGGACATGTGTGTGTGGGTAAGGGACAGGGGGGTGAAGTTTGCCAAATCTTTGGAGGGAATGGATTATAAAATATTTGTAAGCCTTTTAGTGTGGGGTGTCTAACACTTGTCTCACATAGAAACATAGGGAAATATGACATTTTTGTCCACCACAGGTGATCTCTTGATTTCGGCAACCCACCATGCATGCCTCTTTAAATATTTCAAGTCATATTCTTGAAATAATTGCATTTAAAAAGCATTCTTAATGCTCTTTAAAAATTATTGAATTCATACATCTTTTGAAAATGAAAGGAAAGAAAAGGCTAAAAATTAAAAAATATATAGCAAAGCAAACAACATATTCAGAAAACAAACAAAAAATGATTAAAATTTCATTTAAAGAAACAAATAAATTATATAATGATGTTCTAGTAATCATATGAGACTGATAATTAACTTGTAATGCAGTGCAAATGCTCTGGTAGATGTTGACACTAAATAGTTTAAAAGGATAATTTTTCTCAAGAGCAAGTACCTGATGTCAGAAATTGTAGAAAATTCAAGTCCTTGACAGCTCATAGAACCATCTGTGAGTTGGAATTTCAATAATCTTGGAGCATGATTAGATTCTTCATTTGATTTTGGAGCAGATATGTTTCTTAGTTTCTGGATCTGAAGTACTCCAGGACCTTTGATCTAGAAGAAAATTGATATTTAAGAACACAGAAGCAGGCACTTATTTTCCTTTATTTTTATAAAAGCAAACACTAATTGACCACCATTTTGCACAGCAAAGTAATGATGCTGTATCCTAATTTTCACTCTTGCTAAAATACGATTTAAGTTTTTATTTTTAAAAGCAGTTTTTATCAATGAATTTATCTTCAAAATTGTAAACACCAGAAAATTTAAAAAATGCAATTATGGAATTTTATAAATACTTACAGAATCTATTTTGCCTTTATGTAAATCTTCTGGTAGAAATTTGGTTCCATATAGTTTTAAGTCCAACTGTCCAAGGAAAAAAAGGAATCATAGTTAACAATCAGAAATAAATTGGATAGGCAAAAAACATTAAACCCCAAAGAATATATTTCATGGTTTTATATAGATATAGAGTTACTAAAAGGATAGGTCAAGAGTTTGTCCAGATTACACAACGAGATAAGAAATTCTGAATGTGATGAGTCATATTATCACAGCCACTAACAACACCAGTCTTTCATAAACATTGTTATATGGTAAAGCATCCAATAATCAAACACTCTAGATTTTAGATTTCTTTGAGTATGAAGAAATACCATATATTTTCATTTGACATATAATTTGCAAGTATAATGAAATACAAAAATGAATATCCAAGTTTTGGAATACCATTATGGGCATAATTTCTTGGAAACACAATCACTGGTTCATATCGAATGTAATTTTCAAGTTAAAACATATATATGTTCTATATTTATATTTTCATAGTTAATTTTCTCTATAAGGCAGAATATTTAAATCACATAAAAACTATTATGTGATTTAAATTTCTAAAGCAATGAAGATTATTTACTTTTCATCAATTAATATAAATGTTTTGACATGTAAGACAACTAGCTTTTCCAAAGAAGCAAATAAAGCTCCCCAAGTAAAAATGCAAATAAATAAGCATCAAGTTGAGGAGTTTCCCATCAAATTTTTATTTCATAACAAAATCCATTTTGAATGAAAATTACCAAATGACTTCAATTATCATTAATTTTATTGATTTGTCCTTGAAAATAATCAAAACTGCACTGATGTCAGCTTTTTAGCTACTTTAAGACTAAAATAAGCCAATATACAATTTTAAACTCTCAATGAATGCAAAGAACTACCTACTGAGCACTAACATATTTATTAAAGGCTATATTCTATTGTTTGTGTTTTGCAATTAAATCCACAGACATTTATAACAAAGTTAAAATCACCTACACAAGTATGGAACTGAAGTGCTTATTAAGAGCTGCTCAATTTTTTTTTTTACTATTTACACTAGCTTTGGCTCTACAAATCAACAGACATGGAATGTTTACTAAACTATATCATAACCCATTCTTATCTTAGATATTTCACAATATTTGCATGAATCCCATGACACAATTGGCTCTGCTAATGCCACAAAATATTGTCGGAAAAACAACAAATTCTGTCATGGAAATGTCAAAACAAAAGGAAAATCCCAAGATAAAAACGTTGTCTTGTTTAAATACACATGTCAGAGCATGTAGCATTTACACAACTTGGAGATTACAGGTTGTAAAAGGACCAAAGCGTAATTGTTGGAGAGGGGTTTCATTCTTTTTGATTCAAAGGGAGTAAATTCAAACATGTGACAATACTGCTATAAATAAATAAATCACTTAGATTAGCACAGTAAATTTTTATACCTAAAACACAGGCAAACACAAAGAGATCGTTGTATGATGTGTAATTGTACAAAAGGTTATAAATCGCTTGACAACCGAGTCGCAATTATTAGAACCTCCGAGTGTCATCGAATCAAATAATGGCAGAGAAGATTTCTGAGAAAAAGTCACCATGTGAAAAAATAAGACAATTCAATCCTTTGGGATCGTCAGTTTTATTTTGATTTTAGTTATTCAAAACGCTGATTGGGAACGCCGATATTCCAGGTGCCGCAAGAAAGGTGTTTGCAAACGCAGCTCCAAAGGGGGCAATAGAACGAAAAAAAACCTTTTGGATTTTAACCAACAAGCTCGACTAGACCCTTGGAATCAACATCCGGAATTCCTTCACAAGCTTGTAGAGCACTGATAACAAGAATTACCAAATTCCTAGATCAGCAAAAGAAATTAGAACGCTCTAGAGGTCGAACTTACTTCGTCGGAGGGTAATTCACGAGAAGCCAGACTTATTAAACTTTAACACAGTCATATTTAATGAATGGGAAAGAAGGTCTTTGAATGACAAGTAAACTCGCATCGATCCTACGCCTCCTGTCTATGAATAGCCGACTTGCAATCCCTTCACTTTGGCTAGAATTTAAGTACCAATTGATCGAGGATTTTCCACATACAAAAGTCTTTAAATTCTAGCCTTTGCGATCTGCAGATATGTTTATTGTGGGATGTACAACGTTGTCGTACTTACATTCGCGGCAGCCTTGAGCCATTCTGATGTCGTGGGATTTTCCTTAGTGCACGCTTTCTTGCATTCGGCGATGCCTTCACTTGAGAGAAACCTTTGATATAAAAGAGGAGTAGTCTTAAAATGACATCAACCCTACCCTGTCGCAGAAAAATTAATCAAAATCTCTGATAAATTGAGTGAATTTTGCGCAAAACAAAAGCTCCGCACTGACGAACCACGCGGGGTACAATTTGTAAATTTGGTAAGAACTGGCACAGGAAGCGTCAAAAACCAAAATCAACCCCACATGCCCCGTCTACGATAAAAGCACTCCGTGTCTAGAAGGTTTTGACGGTTGTTGGAGCGGGATATAAATGAGAATTACCATCCATTTTCTTTCAAGTTTCCCTCCATGCCACGACGAATTCTTGCACTCAAGAACTGTACTATCGAACACCGCTGACCACATACCTGCTGAGCACCGCAGACCACGCTCCAAACTCACTCGCCTCAGGCTATCACGGATTGCCGCAATTATGCTTCCGCTTCCGGTTGAGAGCTGACGTTTAAATTTTTGAAATCGTAATTGACTTCCGGATCAGCTTAAATTTCTTAAGCAACTGAAATATAATGCATTATTAATATTGATGAAATAAAGGAAGACGTAAAAAGCGTTCTTAAAGAGAAATGTAATGGGAATATCGTCGTTAGGAGATTAGAATTTTTCCCGGAAGTCGTTATTGCCGTAGATGATGTCACACTTGGTGTTCGGTGTTTCGTTGTTTCCATAGTAACTGCCGACTAGAAGGCGAAATGCGCGCTTACTCAATACAAGATGGCGGAAAACACGGAACAGGAAAGTGCAGAGGAAGATTTGAAAGATAGAAAACATGTAGATGGCTTGAAGAGAGAGCATTTTCTCAAACCAGACTCTGACCAAATAGACTTAAATTTACTCTTAAAGGCAGTTTTAGATATAAGTGAAAAGCTGGACCGCGACAAAGACCAGGGAAATACTCGGGATTTTGAACAGCCGTCAACTTCAACACAACACGAAACAACAAGCTCAACGGAAAGGACGGTTGAATTTGACAGGCATTCTTCGGCTTCGACTTCGAGATCAAGGCCTAGAAGTAACTACCGATATAGCGCTCCACGAAGAGCGGCTCCCCCTGAACGCAAGAACATGTCTTTTAGTAATAACAAGGTTATGGATATCGATAGAGAAAACCAAAGACTTTTGAAAAAGATAACGAGTACGAGGGCGCGACCAAAGTCTGCAGTTGCTTCATCAAAAAGGACTTTCGTAGAACCCATGAGAGTACAGACTGCATCTGAAGTGAACAGAACGAGATTCCAAAAGCGAGTTGATGAAGATAACCAAGTAAGTTTAGAAAACAACTAAATAGAGAGGTTGTAACTGTATTGCAACTGTGTGTTATTTTACATTTTTAGCCACATCGTAGTTATTTCTGGAAAACTTAGCTCAATTAAGTTTGATAGTATCTTTATCTAGAGTCCAGTGTTTAATGCTTACATACTCTATTGGAAAGTATGACTACTGAAAGTATTAAGCTTAAATATTTACTTTGCAAGCACTCAGCCTAGGTTGAACCGGTCACTTTGTCTAAACGATTAAATATTGATCTAATCTTTCGTTCACATTCTTGAAGTGATAATTAGCTTATCGTTTCAAAGAAATGCTTATATTTTATGGGTTTCAAAGTTTTAAGATGGGCTAACCTGAGACCTTAATTTTGCCCCTCAGAAAACCCCGTGAAAAAAGTTTAAAAGTTTAATGATATTTTGTCTGTTTTATTTGTAAATAAACTATCCAGCCTTCTATTTGCCCTCTACAGAGTGAGAAACAAATTTCAGGTTGGGTTTGGAGCTTCCCTTTACATAAAGACGTCACATCTCTCAAATGATGTTGACTTTCCTGAAAACCCAATCAAAATTCCTTAGTGCCTTAGCTTAAAGTACCACTGCATGACAGAACAATGGTGGAAAGAGTTGGTAAAGTAAGCTTATGTGCATCATAGGTTTTCTAATCGTATGACCCATACAGACCGGTGCACATGCTCCTATGAAAACCATTGGGAAAAAACATGTGATTGGGCACATGGATTTTTTGAGGTAGTCTGAAAAAATCCATATCCAGACCCAGACCTGCTCATGTGCACTTGACTTGAGCCAAGTTGTTTATGTGCATCTAAGATGAGGCAGAAAAGGGTCATGATAAAATGTTTATTGAGTGAGTTAGGTTGGGCTAAACAGGAAAATATTTAATTGACTCTCAGTCAAGGCCACATGGACTTTGCTGGGCTTGGTTAGTACAGCTTGACCTCGAGCTCAACACAGGGCCACATTACTTAGTTGAAATTACAAAAATTACTGCTGTAATACAGGCACAAACACGGACAATAAAACACCATGGTAGCTATTAGTGCCACTAACCCCCCCCCCCCCCAAAAAAAATAGCCAAATATTTTCCAGTCGGGCTCTCTCAATAAGTACATAATATCAGTAGCAGTGAACATTCAACTGAACTACCAATGTTACATTAATATACTCTAATTTATTTTGCCTACCACCATTTTTTAGGGTATATTCTATTTTTTCATGTTATGTCATTATGGCCATGCTGGTGCCATTTAACAAAAGATTTCTCATTAGGGCCTTTTGAACCACCAGGAAGGCCGACTTGCCTTTGTCTTTTGATCCTCTTGGGAATGGATGAAGATCATCAATTACCAAAACTGAATATTGTCATACAGGATAATTTTAGAAAGATGGTGGTATCCTTGTATAGAGTGACCCCATTGTGCACTGAAAAATCACTCTAAAAACATGTGGGAAAAGGCAGTTTAATGGATTTCCTTTTTGTTTGTTTTAGAAACTGCTTCAAAGGCTTCAGTCAGTAAAACCAACAAAAACCTTAAGCAAAGAATACTTATCCAAAGAAGCTGATGCACAAAAACACTTTATTGTTTCAAGATCTCGACCATCCAGTGCAGGCAGCACAATATCAAGAAGATCAAGAATGTCTCATGCAGGCAGTGAATCAAGTCTTATGAACTCTGAAACATTAAGTGTTGCGAGTTCTAGGACCTCAAGAGCCTCAAGTGCATCTCAGCGATCAAGAAAGAGAAAAGAGTTTCCCAAACCTGTTTGGGAACCAGGCTGGTAATAATGAAAGATCTTGAGATTTTGATCCAATAAATTAATGGCATTTCTTATATCAAGATTAAAATGTATTTCACAGGTGTTATGGTTAATTAAGAGACTATATTTGGGGTTATAAATCATGTATATAGGAGTATAAAGACTCCATTTACAGTAATCCTACAGTATTACAATATGTTTTCACAATGCATTATCATACAATTCTGACTGATAAGGATGTTTGAATATTTTCATGTAAACAGGAGTTTGTAAAGATAAATAGATGTTAAATTGGTATAGATGTAAATCTAGTTATCAAAGATCTGGAGTTTGCTATGTACTTTGTGAATTTAGTAAATTAAATTTTGTCTTGTGACAATGTCTGCCCATGATTGGTTGTATGAGCAGAGCTTTGACTGATGACATTTCTTGTTGACAAATTTGGATTGATAATGTAAAATCGGACATAAAATCAGTCGTGAAATATGTCAAATATTATTGTTCTGAAACTCTTCTCAGTGAGTGCCTGACGAAAATGATGAGAATGGCATTGAAACATAGCATAAAAACAAGAAAAGGCAAGATAGAATGCTCAAGTAATAAAAGAAGAACGTCAAATATTGTAAATAATGTGGGATTGGATAGAGAAAGGGGATGTACCTTAACTTTATAGCTTGAGCTTTGAATACCTTAAGATGGAGCACTGGTGGTGGAGGTGAGGGGGGGAGGGGTAGGGTAGCTAAAGGATACACAATTGGTCTCCCTGCAGACCAGCCTTGCTTATCAATATTTCACTTCCATTTTCAACATTACACTACCCAGACATTGAGCAGCAACTGCAAAGTCTGGGTTCTTGGCTTCTGCCAACAGGGTTCGTACAGGTTTTGTTTTGCATTGGTAAATGTATGTTGAATGTTTCAGATCCATGAATTTGGCTTTATTTTTGTGCTTTGTGTGGTTTTGGAAATTTGAGTCAAAGGACTTTGGAAAGTTTTGGAAAAGTTTTGGAAATTCTCACGGGATCCTGTACAAACCCTGTGCCAATCAAAGTTTCCACAGTAGTTATTTTGATTGATGGAAGCCAAAATCCCAGACACTTGGAGGGGTTAATAAAAATTGAAAATTCCAGACACCTGGAGTGGTATTGAAAATAGGTGTAAAATATCTTTCTTTAACTTTTTACCATGTTTATAGTCTATTTTGACACTTAATTCAAAGGATTTAGTATGACAATTAATTATTTATATTTGCATATGTTATCATTCCCTCCCATTTCAAGCAGGAGGTAAAATCATTAATAAGTGACATGTTTC
Source organism: Stichodactyla mertensii (assembly GCA_011800005.2). NCBI lineage: Eukaryota > Metazoa > Cnidaria > Anthozoa > Actiniaria > Stichodactylidae > Stichodactyla > Stichodactyla mertensii. The sequence goes on along the minus strand of JAAAQI020046899.1, from coordinate 916 downwards.
ACAAATGTCACACTAGCATGGAATCTACCCTAATGAAAAGGACTATCTTGAGCTAGCTAATTAAACACTGTAAATGTCATTTGTCATAAAATCATTTTTGATTTTAAAACCAAGAGGCCATAAAGAACAGAACACTGTCCTTTATGATCTCTTGGCTAAATGTCACAGTACAAGGATTCCTTGACTATTATCAAATCACACAACTGCATGGTCATGTGACAAAGTGGCATTTTTCATTGTCATCATTTAGATTAGGTATTTTTCAAATGAAGTGCAGGCATCACGGAGGATATCCTTTCTTTTGGAGCCACGCTCCCATGGTCCTTCTTACACTACAATTATTAAAATTCTCAATGCACGTTTGTCCATTTTTTCCACCGGGTTTCCAAATTGTGCAATTTCCTCCATGATGAGGCCAGTGCTTGTCTCTGTAAATGCAGGGCTAATCACGATACACCTCATCGTCGGTTGCTTTTACGCTGTCAGTTTTGTACATGATCACACCATGTACAAAACTGACATTGGCGCATACGGTATTGGATCTGATTTTGTTAGTTATTACGATCTCAAAAAAAAAAAAAAAAAAAATTTCCAGTTTCAGACGAAGAAGAAGCGCAGTACACATTCATATTAATTCTACCTCAATGATTCAATTATTGCTTGGTCAGCCCAGTGCAACATATCTTGTGCTTGATTAATTGAAGAGGGTCGAGGCGTGCAGTCAAGAAATGGGATAGAGCAGACTTCGTGTCGTAAGCGTGCCTTGCCGCGACCGTGATGTTTTCTAGAATTTTGAAGCTCCTTGCCGCGCCTCGACCGTGTTATGAACACGAGCGCTAATATTTTTTTGCTAGATTTTTCTAGATATGGGTCATCTCTAATCAGATATTTACCGCTTAACCATACGTTCGCTTTC